>CM056049.1:254407760-254447760 GCA_029574335.1 Rana kukunoris
CACTCTGGAATATGTAACATACACTCTCATTATTAATTCCTGAGTTTTGTCATTGGGAGCATAGGTGTGCGCAGCCTTTGGCATTAGGGTGTGCACCCCAAAGCTCAAACACTCTACTGATCACTCATTATGGCATATTTACTGGCCCCTTCCCCCATTCATCCTAAAACATCCACAACAACAACCAGTGGGAGAGGAGGGAAGCCGACAGTGCTGTGGGGGGAAGGAAGGGGAGCCAGGTCAGTGGGGGAATCTGTTCTGAACAGGGTGATTAGGGTGTGCCTGGGCACACCTGGCGCACTCTTTGCGCACGCCTATGATTGGGAGGGATACTGTATAGAGACTAGGGTGCATTGTGTACTTAGTAAAATAATTTGCTCAAGGGCTGGTTATGGTTAAAGCAAACATTTAAATTAAAAAATTAAATGAGGACGCCAAGGTCCCTTCCACATTCCACAAATCAGCTACTAGAAGAATAAGCAATAAGGTAAATATACTTAAGTTTTCTGTTCTCCTTAGATGGGACGTTGCATTTAAAGCAGATCTTTCCTTGCTTTTTAAACATTAGTCGTTCATACTCCTGCTCCCCTCCTTTCTGCAATTTGCAAGAAAAAAGAAATAACAATGCTACTGCCCCCACCACCTGAAGTCTTCTGGGATAGTCATGACATGCATCCTAGCAGGCTGTGTTTAACCCATTCTTCCATAGTCATTTGGAGGCCAGCTTCTAGGACTAGAAAGAGACAGTAATGCCCCAGACACACGTGCAGGATTTTCGACAGGAAAAGTTCCCGTCGGAAACCCCGAGGGGAAAGCCGAGAACCTGCTCGGGCAGTGTTTTCCCCTACACACGGCCGGTTTTCCCGACAGAAAAACTGCGATTGAGCTTTGGCCGTATGAATGCTCCATTGCAGTTTTTCCCATAGGAAAACTGCCAAAAACCGCTGGGCAAATGAGAGTTGGTTCTCTTTTTTTTGTCCAGCGTTTTTTGGGCATTTTTGCCATCGGAAAAACTGCAGGGAGCATACACATGGCCGGGATTCTCAGCCAAAAGCTCTCCTCGCAGTTTTCCCGTCGGGAAAACCGGTGATGTGTACGAGGCATTAGCCCCCTTATGATGTTACAAAGGAGTTGTCATGTAGACAAATGTCTACATGACAACTCCTTTGTAACATCATAAGGGGGCTAATGAGATTGAGATTGGAATGAGGGACACCTACTAACAAACGTATGTAGGCATGGGACACGCCCCCTGTCACACCCCCTTAAAGAAGAATTAACCACTTAAGGACCGCCTACTGCACATATACGTCGGCAGAATGGCACGGCTGGGCACATCAACGTATATATACGTTGATTTTAGTACCCAGACCATGGGTCACAGGCGCGCGCCCGCAGCGCGCTCCTGTGACCCGGTCCGAAGCTCCAGGACCGGGACTGCGGGATTCGCGGACCCGATCGCCGCTGCAGTGCGGCGATCCATCCCTGGAGCTGAAGAACGGGGAGAGCCGTGTGTAAACACGGCTTCCCCGTGCTTCTCTGTGGCCGCAGCATCGATCGCGTCATCCCTGTTATAGGGGGACGCGATCGATGACGTCACACCTACAGCCACACCACCTACAGTTGTAAACACACACACAGGGAACACTGAAAGTCACAGCGCCCCCTGTGGTTAACTCCCAAACTGCAGCTGTCATTTCCACAGTAAACAATGCAATTTAAATGCATTTTTTGCTGTGAAAATGACAATTGTCCCAAAAATGTGTCAAAATTGTCCGACGTGTCCGCCATAATGTCGCAGTCACGAAAAAAATCGCTGATCGCCGCTATTAGTAGTAAAAAAAAATTTTTTATAAAAATGCAATAAAACTATCCCTTATTTTGTAAACGCTATAAATTTGGGGAAAACCAACAAATAAATGCTTATTGCGATTTTTTTACCAAAAATACGTAGAAGAATACGTATCGGCCTAAACTGAGGAAAAAAAATGTTTTTTTATATATTTTTGGGGGATATTTATTATAGCAAAATGTAAAAAATATTGCATTTTTTTTTAAATTGTCTATTTTTGTTTATAGCGCAAAAAATAAAAACCGCAGAGGTGATCAAATACCACCAAAAGAAAGCTCTATTTGTGGAGAAAAAAGGACGCCAATTTTGTTTAGGAGCCACGTCGCACGACCGCGCAATTGTCAGTTAAAACAAAGCAGTGCCGAATCGCAAAAAGGGGCAAGGTCCTTTACCTGCATTTTGGTCCGGGTCTTAAGTGGTTAACCAAGATAAAGGTTAATTAAATCTGCAAGAGCTTTTTTTTTAACCACTTCTATTCCTTTATATTGGAATTTAAAATTTACAAATGCAGCAATTTAGAATTTGGATGAAAGGTTTTGAAATGGGAAACTCTTTTTGAAACTATATAGATCAGACCAAAATGAGGGACAAATGAGAAGGAAAGAGGGACAGTGGGACATTGCTCCAAATCAGGGACAGTCCCTTGAAATCATGGACAGTTGGGAGCTATGTACGCAGAACCTGGCATGTGGAGACTTTCAGTCAGTTACAGTCAGTTACAGCAGGACAACCCAAGGGCTAAAGTTTCTCTTTAACAATAGCAGTGTGGGAGTTTACCTTTAACAAAACTAGGAAGATTTACCATTTTACTATGCTCATAAAGAGAGAGGAGACACGGCAGGCACAGCAGTGATGGCAATGCTTCCATTAACGTGAATTAGATTTTTATTTTTTTTATGTTGGAAGGAGAAAAGTGTGAACATGATGTGCTAAATTCCAAAGCAGATTTCAGTTGACTTAAAGCGGCGGTTCTGCGGGAAAAACTTTTTTTCTTTTTCTGTCATTCGTTTGCTGTTTATATATGTAAGCTTACACTTACCTGTCCCGTTCTTGCAGCCACATTTGTCCCGATTTTAATCCAAACGATGTTTTATAAAACACAGCGATGGATGTTTCCATCTTTAGTGTGGGCACTCCATAAGCCCACCTGTCTGTACATCCGGGATGCGGTGAATGCTGTCCCAGCATTCACCGCTCGATCCCGCGCATGGCAGGTGTTGACGGCGAGCCGCGAGCCGGCGAAATCTCGTGGGATTTGAGCAGAGATCGTCTCCTGGGGACTTCAGGACTGATTCCCAGGAGACATAGTGCCGTCGGGGGGAAATCGATACACGCCCATTCCCCCGCGATGGAATCTGATTGACAGGGCGGAATGCAAGGAAGAAAAGGGGTAAGGCTTAAGCAAAAAAAAAAAAAAAACAACGGATTTGTTATTTTGAATGCAACGCTGTTTTATTGCCAGTAAGTCAAAAATTTGGGTGAACCTCCGCTTTAAGTGAGGGTTGTATGAGGTTGCAAGACAAGAGATCCTTTGTATATTTTACTTTATTTAAAAACTAAGCCCTGGTTTACACTGGTGGTGAGGCTTTGAAATCGCGCTACTTCAGTGCGATTTTAAAGTTGCAGATCAGTGCGATTTGCATTGCCAAGTTAATTTTGGCTTCATTTAACAGAAGTCTATGCAAGTCACAATAAAAGCGGAAAAAAGTAGTGAAGAAACCTTTTTCATAATTGCTGCGAAATGAGTTGCGGCGATAGAAACGACAATGGGGTGCCACTCGTCATGTGATTCGGAACTGTCAATTCGCAAGACAAGTCGCACCGATGTGAACGGAGCGATAAAGATTATTTTTATGCTAAGCATGAAACATAGGAGCCTACCGTAGTTCTGGAACTAAGGTAAGTATACAGATTGGGTGGTGGTGAATTGGGGATTAGGGCAGCTTAGCTTAGAAGGGTTAGGGGGTGTGGGTAGCAGGGTTTTTCCATAATTTGTGTGAGTAAAATCAAAGTAAAAAATGTTCAAGGTGCAGGAGCACGAGGCAGCTGCTTAATAATTAAACAGATAGATCATACTTACTTATATACTGGTTTATAGATGGTACATCTATCTAAAGTAGTATTGTAGAAACCCCCATTGAGAACGTCCTTCTAGTGACGAAACGCGTATGGGAGGCGACGCAGTGACGTCACCACGCTGAGGAGGAAGGGCTCCTGCATGCCGGCCGGCAATATTTGTATCTGTTTTTATGCTCGTTTACCATGTGTGCTGTGTAAGTACATTTTTACTTTTTACATTAAATTTTCGCCAACGGAATTATGCTATGTGCGCCTTTTTTCTTTATCCTGAGTATAAGAAGTGTCCCGTCCTGGTCCACTCGGGTTGATCTTGGGAACCACAAGGATTTAAAGGCCGTTGACTGGGTTATAGTCAGATGCTGGTTTATGTCTGACCTCTGGTAAGCTGCTCATTCACTTGGTGGTGGGTGCACCTTTTGGAGTGTGTTCGTTTGGTGACACTTTACAGAGGATCGCTTCTGGGAATTATTATTTCTATCACTATGGACTTCAATGGACTTTAGTAGTATTTTGTTTACCATCATTGATACTGGTGTAACTAATTTTGACCTACTTTTGTGTGGTGCGGCTTTTTATATTCCATTGTTTCCTGTTTATCACACGCTTGCTGCAGCCTGTAGTTCTTGGGGGGGAGGGGTTTTATAGCGCGGTCTTTTTTTACCTAGTATTGTAGAAAGGTAAAGTAGCCTCATAAGCCTGGTATCAAATTTTAACTAGAGTTCCTAAAAATATCATATCTCAGAATTTAGGTTTAGCCAGAGCTATTATATTATTAATAAACGTGGTATTTCAATTATGTAACCCATGTAAAAACACAAGAGTTTCATACAGCAAATAACAGTAAAACCGTGTACAAAGGCAAAAACACCAGTTCAAAGTGGTTCTAAAAAGGTAAAAAAAATGTTTTGCCCCTCCCCAAATACTTACCCGAGTCCTGTATCCATCCAGCATCATGCCTGTCTGTTGGACTTCTCGCCTCTCTCCCTACTTTCACAAGCTTGGCAGAGAGCAGTGGGAACCGTTGGCTCCTGCTGCTGTCAGCCAACTCCTGTAAACAGAGAGCGGGGGGGCAAGCCTGGCTTGGGATCAAGCCCTCATGTCCGGCTCAATAGCAAGCCCTTGCTATGGGGGGCAGACACAGAAGAGGAGGAGCTAAGATCGCTGGCGGAGGACCCCAGAAGAGGATTTTTAGGGTGGCTCTGTTGCACAGAGAAGGTGAGTATAAGAGCTAGTTTACACTAGCTTGACAACATTGCTTTGGACAGACTTTGTTAAAGCTCTCTAAACGCCAGTCAAAGCTCATGTCACTAAATAAAATGGTTAGCTTACAGTTCTGTTTACACCTTGCTTTTGCTTGGTGATGAGGCTTTGGTGGGGCTTCAATGGGACTTTGATGAGGCTTTGGTGGGGCATTGATGGGGCCTTGACGAGCCTTTGGTGGGGCTTGGGCGAGGCTTTGATGAGACTTCAAGCAAGCTTTGCCATAGACTTCTATGGAGGATTTGAAGATGCTTTGAAGCACCACTGAAACTACATGGGTAATCATTTTTAAAGCAAAGCAGAAGCAAAGCAAAAGCAAGGTGTAAACAGGACTGTAGGCTAACTATTTTATTTAGTGACGGGCTTTGACTATCGTTCAGAGAGCTTTAACAAAGCCTGCCCAAAGCCTTGTTTTGAAGCCAGTGTAAACTAGCCGTTAATGTGTGTTGAAGCAAGTGTAAATGATCCCTTACATGATTATTATTTTTTTTAAACTTGCCTTTATAAATGCTTTGTGAGCTCACAGTTGGTAAGTCATGCAACTAATTTAGGATCTCATTGAGTTGTCCTGCTCATAGTTCTATAGTCTGCCTCTCATTTTTCCATTCGACATCTTCCCTACAGTGCAGTCTTTTTATTATGATGAGCAAGGAAAACCTACAGACCCAACTAACTAGCACAACGGGGATTTCAGGAACAAGACCCCATTCTCAACCAAGCTTGATATTTCTCTCCCAATATTAGCCAAAAAAGTAATATGTGTTTGCAGTCATTTGTTACAATGTGTCCCATTACAGGACCTTTACCTGTCACTTTGCACCACTATTCAGAAATGTCGTCCTTTGCCTTGCAATACCCTTAGATGTTTATCATCTCAACCGACTGGCTTTCTTTATTTTGTGATCTGTTTCCCAGTGTATACAAGTGATTAATTTTTCATTCTAATGTAGGTGACCCCTTTTTCTACAGAATCTTCCAACAGAAACAAGATTAATTATTTGCAAGTCTACTAGGGAAACGTTATATTTGGCCTTCAGTTTTGCAACTCCTAATTTCTTAAAGTGTATGCAAACCCTAACAATTAACTTATCTTTTTTGGCCCCTTTTGCTGTGTTAAATATACCATTAAAATTGTTTTGTTCTTGAACAACTTTCTTTTAGATTTACCAAAACCATATAATATAAGGTCAAACCTAAACACTTTCAAATTGTTTGCAATCAGGCAGGCCCTGCCACTACATACGGTAGGTGAAGGTAAATCTAAATTAAACAAAAAAAATTGCATAATGTGTAGCCAGCTTAATGCGTCATGGATGGAGTATAAAGGGTACAAGGATGATGGAGGGCAGACGATGCACAAGATACAACTGTTGTGCTTCCTGATCAGCGCTTTAGCAAATTTTCATAAGAGCCCAAAGTTCCCCAATCTCCCAAGGATAACGTACCATAAATGTGTGGCAGTGTTGAATTGTAAGTCTGTTAACTTGCTTCACATTTTACTGGCAAGTTGTACATTTGCACAGCACTTGAAGAACAAGTTCTAGTTGACACTTTTCCATTTGTAGCAAATTTGCCTGGCAAGTCTCTAGCAAGAGCAAAGTTGCAGTGGCGAGTCTACAGCAAGAGCTTCTGCAGGTCTACATTCAGCCACAGTGACCCCTGTGGTGGGATGACTATTGCACAACATAAGTGAACCGGAACTTGTAGCAGACTTGCAGAATGTTTGCAAAAAAAGTTGATCTGGAGTCATGCAATGTGGACTTACTGCAATTGTGCAACAAAGTTGTGAAGCCTGGAAAATCTAGCAATAGCTTAGCAAGTAATTTTCAAACTTGCAGAACAATTGCTTGCTATCTGGGCTGGACACAGGAAAAAAAACAGACACAGCATGCACACACTAACACAGAATTAGGGTAATGCTATCACCTGCAGTTTGTGAGCTGACTGGTCTTCTACTATTAGGCAACCATACACACAAACACATGCATATCCCTGCTGCTGGCAATGAGATCTGACCCTGTCTTTAACCACTTAACCCCCAGACCATATTGCTGGTCAAAGACCAGGCCACTTTTTGCGATTCTGCACTGCGTCGCTTTAACTGACAATTGCGCAGTCGTGCGACGCGGCTCCCAAACAAAATTTACGTCCTTTTTTCCTCACAATTTATTTTGGTGGTATTTGATCCCCTCTGCGGTTTTTAGTTTTTGCGCTATTAACAAAAATAGAGCGACAATTTAAAAAAAAAAATGTTTTACTTTTTGCTATAATAAATATCCCCAAAAACATATTAAAAAAAAAATGTTTTCCTCAGGTTAGGTCGATAATCGCAATAAGCGTGTATTGATTCATTTGCGCAAAAGTTACAGCATTTACAAAATAGGGGATAGTTTTATGGCATTTTTCTTTAAAAAAAATGTTTTACTAGTAATGGCGGTGATCAGCGATTTTTATGGCGGACACTTCGGACACTTTTGACACATTTTTTGGGACCATCCGCATTTTTATAGCGATCAGTGCTATAAAAATGCATTGATTACTATAAAAATGCCACTGGCAGGGAAGGGGTTAACACTAGGGGGCGAGGAAGGGGTTAAGTATGTTCCCTTGGTGTGTTCTAACTGAAGGGGGGATGGACTGACATGGGGAAATGACAAATCGTTGTTCATACATTGTATGGACAGGCGATGGGTCATTTCCCCCCTGACAGGACCGCTCTGTAACGAGCGATCGCGGGTGAAAGCGACCGCCGGGCATGTGCATCGGCGTCAGGGGTGGGGGGAGGCGCGTGCCCCTATTGGCTGCTCGGCGAGGTGACGAATAGCTACGTGATCTCGCCCAGCAGAGCCGACCAGTTATACGGCGGCTGGTTGGCAAGCAGTTAATCTGTAATTATAAGTCAACCACTACAGTTAGAGAGAACATGACCTTACAATCACACAATGCAATCTCCCACAGATTAGCAAAAAATGTACAATCATGTTTACAGACATAAAATAGTATCTCTAGGAGACATGAATTTTTTGTTTAGTACACAAAAGGCAAACTTATTATTATATTATTTGATATTCTAAAAATTTGTAACAGTGCATTGAATTATGTGCAGAGGTGGACATTACATGAAAGAAAACTATATACATAGATATTGACTATTGAACAAGTAACTGCCTTGTTCAGAACACGCTCCAGGCGAAATACACTGTTCACTTTTATACTCTTTAAAGCAGTATTTAACTCAAAACTAATATGTAATATATTGCAGCTTACCGATCATTACATGCAATAGCTGCATTTGTTTTAATTTTTCCATCTGTTTTCATCTGGTGATCTAGTTAGTACATGCTAACACACCTCCTGTATTAGGCCAGCCATACACCGTTTGAATCTCGGCTGGTTCAGCAGGAACCAGCGAGATTTGAAACCGTTAATGGGCAGGCTAATTGTACCAAGTTGATCGATCAATCAACTTGGGTACAACCAGGATTCTGGATTCTCTTGCGAGCATCGCTAGCAGCTGCAATAACTGGCTTCCCCCACCAGGAGAAGACAATAGCCTGGCAGGAGGTATTCCCCCATTAACACTGTGTCAATGGGGGAATCAAGCTATTTTCTTTTCTTCAACCTGTGGTTAAAGGAAAGAAAATTGTTTAATGTATGGCCAGGTTAAAGGGGTTGTAAAGGTTTGTTTTTTATTTTCTTAATAGGTTCCTGTAAGCTAGTGCATTGTTGGTTCGCTTACCTTTTCCTTTGATTTTCCTTTAAAAAAATGTTTTTCTTTGTCTGAATTTCTCACTTCCTGTTACTCCTCAATAAGCTTGCCCCCCATCATCTGGCTGGGGTTTAGTCAGCCAGAACAGCTTACTGAGGAGGAACAGGAAGTGTGAAATTCAGACAAATAAAACAAAGAAAAAAAAAACATTTAAAGGGAAATCGAAGGAAAAGGTAAGTGAACCAACAATGCACTAGCTTAAAGGGTCACTAAAGGATTTTTTTTTTAGCTAAATAGCTTCCTTTGCCTTACTGCAGTGCTGTTTTCCTGTCCTCATTGTTCGTTTTTGCTTTGATGTTGCTGTAATTCTGTTCTGATCTCCAAACTTCCTGGTTGTCTGTTTCCTTATAACCACAGTACTGGGAGCTTTCTCACTGTGGTCACTAATCAAGGAGGTGTGATTACTGCGTGTAAACTGAAACTGGGTTGGTGCTGAGGGGTTTTAGACAAACCATCACTGCCCTCTATTGGCTCTCTGGCTCTGTACATCAGAGAGACAGGAAATAACAGCAAAAACTAAACTAGAAATGTAGGTTGATTATATGATTGATTTGTATCTATTTTTAATCATTTTTTAAAAGGAATCAGTTAACTGTTATGTCTCTATACCCTGTAAACAGTCATTTCAGCCCAAAAAATGTTTTCCTTTAGTGACCCTTTAAAGGAACCCAATTAAAAAATCAAAAAACAAACCTTTACGGATGAATTTACACTGTTCCCTGTGCCTGCACGTGGTGAGCACACGTGTAGGTTTGATTGGGCTCCCAGAGTTTCTCTCTGTCTCTCATACTAAACTGCAGCGCATAGATATATATGAACCAACCACAAAGTGAGGAAAGGGATTTCTACTTGACATGCATTTTCATGCATTAGTATTCAAGAGTTTTACTGCATCCAAATGGTCATTTGTGAATAGGCATGTTTCTGACGTGAATTACTACATTTAAAGACAATTAAAAAAATGGGGTGGGGCAGTGGACAATGGTTAAAACACATCAGGTTTTTTTTTCCTATGTGGGAATATTGACCTTCCCTTCCTGTATTATAACTGCACAACACGAAGCAAGGGAATGACCTCCTAGACAGGTAATAATGAAGGTTGGAAGGTTTCCCCTCCATTCTTGTTGTAGTAACAGCTTAGTTGGGATGTTCCCTCACTTGAGTCCTGGTGGCAATGGTTGCTGAGATAAATAAAATTTAATTGACTAAAGGATCAATCAGGGAATGTGTGTTTTATGAAATATTGATCCTTTTGAAGCTAGAGAGAAGAAACACTGGAACATTTTCCCAAGATGCATCTGGAATAAGAAGGCTGTGAAGGCTGCTTGTGGCCCAATATTAATCTGATCTCATATTTTAGATCTAATAGTAACAATGTAAGATTTTTCTGCATAAGTTGTTACATGTTTGGCTCTATTGTGAAGCCAACTATTGGAATGTGCATGGTAAATTTTAGACTTCTTCTTTAATGTAAAACTGAAAAACAAATATTACAGTCTACAAACCAATAACCACTAATAAAAATTAAAACATTTTCTATTGATTTGACTCACCCTGGAGGAATTGAAGCTCTACTATTTGTTCCACTTGTTCTTTGAACTCCTGGTCTGTTCAGGTTGTTCTGTCCTGGGTATGGGGCTGATCCGGGTACACTCTGACTTCGAGAAAATCCTGAGCCATTTCGGATTCCTCCAGCAGGACGGCCACCTTCCCCTGTTCTGCCCCATCCGGCACCTCCACCACTGTATGTATTACTTTGCCTTATGCCAGGGGGGTGTACTGGAGGAGGGGGTGGAGGTGGCAAATTGGGTGGGGGTCCAGAGGTTACCTTAATCTTCTGGGAGGCTAGGATAGCATTGGAGGCAGCTCTAGTACTATTTACTAACAGACACTGTGGACAGGAGCAAGGTAACCCAGAGCCAGACCCAACCGGCCATGACTGAGACTTGGGTATGGATCCCATTGTAAGAGGGTATGCCAAATCCATGCGTCTTCTCAACCGCCGCTTCCGATGGGTCTGACGGTTGACTTGACACATGCTTTGGAAATGCACTAAGTAACAGAAGCCAAGAGTCGTAAGATCCAGCCAAGGGTGCTGTTTCTCATAAGCATTCTGGATGGCAATGCAGATTTCTGTATCATAAGGAGTCCAGGATCCTGCATCATTTTCCCATTCCCATACTATACCCTTGCCGGGAGCAGATGATGGCTCAAAGAAACTGCGCCTTACTGGGCGAACAGTACCTGGCAAGAAAAAAAGAATTGCGTTATTTAAACGATCCACACAACTTACAAAAAACAAATATTCCAACAACTATACTTGAACAAAAAGAAAATTATGTTCACTAGAGTTGATATAATGTACAAAAACTAATTTAATAAACATCCAACTCTTACAGCCTCCTACTATATATAAATGCCTATCACCATTTTAGAATTTAATTTATGAAAGAGTTTGGGGCATATTCATAAAGCAAGAAATCTAAGATTTACCAGTCACTTGAAGGCAATCTTCCTAGTACATGTGTTTTAAATAGCAGTGATTGATTCACCAAAAGTGAATGTTTGGCAAAAGTCTGCTTTAAAAATATGCCCCTTATTCTAAGCCATATTAGTGAGACAAGGCCTTTTGACTTGGTAAGTATCAGTGATCAAAAAAATTAAACCTCTAAGAAAAAGTACATGATGAGTAAGTTCTTACCAGCGTGACACTGTGACATTGCACCATGGCTGCAGCAGCGCATACAGGTACTGGCAATCTGTAAGATACTGACTCAAAATTTACAATAGCTGACAAATAAAACTTGGCTGCCAAATCTATTTTTGCTTATTAACTATTTTGAATGCTGCAGCATTGTGCTGCCAATTGAAAAGGGTACAGGTCCATACCTTGCAGCAAAGATGGTAGAATATGACCCCAAGGAAGGTATGAGCATAGGCCTTCCACCCCTTTAAGGCTCATTCACATAGGCCAGAGCCATGTGCTTACTTTTTTCACCACTGAGTTGCATGCAGGCACCCCATACAGTACGAAGTGAATGGGAGCACAATGGCTGTATGAACTCACCTGGGCAGCTGAGTTTAATGTGATGAAAAAAACCAACGTTTTAAAAAACTTCATTTTAAATGATCGTGTGTGGGCAAAACGTTGTTTTATGTCTTCTGAAAAACGACAAAAAAAAAATTCGAACATGCTTGAATTTTTTGTGTAGTTTTTCAAAATGTCGTTCTTTGTGTCATAAAAAGTGATCGTGTGTGGGCCAAACAACGTTTTTAAACCCGCGCATACTCAGAAGCAAGTTATGAGACGGAGCTTCAATGGAACAGAGTGCCGTCGATCGTGGTGTACTTCACCGCGCTTTGCTAGAGCTTTTTGGAAAAACGATGGTGTGTATGTAATGTCATTTTTTTAAATGAAGTTTGAAAAACGTTGTTTTGTTTCGTGAGATAAAATGACATTTTTTTTCATCACAAAAAGTGATCGTGTGTACGCATCATAACAGGCATGAAAGGATGAGTGCATGGACTTGGATGCACAGGCTGTGTACGCCTCCCAGTGTGCTTGTCAAACGTGGCTGTGTTGGAGAGTCTATACAGCTAATACGCTCCCATTCACTTTCTATGGGCTGCCTGCATGCACCTCAGTAGTTAAAAAAGTGTACAAATGGCTCACTGGACCTTAGGCTCCTACCTAGACTGCCTTGTTAGGTTGTCTTAAGGCCCGTACACACGGTCAGACTTTTTGTCAACAAACTTTAAAATCTGCAAGTTTTCAAATTTGTCCGATCGTGTGTACGCTCCATCAGACCAACTTTTTCGGGTTCACCAGACAAAAAGTTTGGTCTGCAAATGGACAAACTTTACGTCAACAAAAGTCTGATGGTGCCTAGTCCTACCGTGTGTACAGCAAGCAATCGGACTTTTCTACAAAGTACAAACGCGCATGCTCAGAAGCAAAGACCAGCCGGAAGCGTTCTGTCTGGTATAACTAGCGTTCATATTTGAAAGAGCACATTTGTGACGCGGCAAGTTCTGAAATCAAGAAAAGCATCGCGCATTCTCTTCTTCTTTATAATGTGATAATACTAAAAGCTGCTTTGCTGGTGATACTGACGGAGTAAAAAGAAATGTCTTTACTTTGGATTAGTGTATTTTGGTTATATGAATCAAACCTATTTCTATATTTTTTTGTGGGTCAAGCTAGCACAATCCCAATGCGCAACATGTCTGCTTGATGAACGGACGTTCAGAAACGAACACAATTGTACGAAACTGAAAATCGTGAATGCACACAGACGAAACCTCTACTAACTCTCAATTAGCAGAAGGAGCCCAAAGGGTGACGCCGGAGAATTGAACTTCCTCTTTTAAACTCTCGTCAGTACGTTGAAACGTCACTACATTCGTGTTTGTTGCCGAAAAAGTCAGAGCGTGTGTATGCTATGGGTGTGACTGGACAACTCCCTTCGGACAAAAATCCAAGGGAAAGTTTGTTTGATGTCTGACTGTGTGTTCGAGTCTTTAGAGGTCAATCAATGTGTAAACATGGATATATGTATACATTCATTACTAAGTGGTTTTATTGAAAGATACAGTATTATTTACACTGGGCCCATGTAACAGCACAAGCCCCCAACTGAAACAAACATCCTATTTTTTCAAGCAATGACTCTAGACCAGTGGTGGTGAACTTAGCAAATACAGGGGATCTCAAGTGTTCAACCCGAAATGTCCAGAGGGCCACACAATAGATTTGTTTTCAAAGTTTGTGTTGCATTAAAGATTGTGGTCTCCCTTACCATTGTAGCAACGGTCTGAGGCATGCAGATAGATGCTGGGAAGAATACGTTCACACGTCAGCCGCGGGCTCCCTCAGTGATTGGCCCTCAGCTGAGTATATGAAGACATTCCACAGATGCCAGGGAATTTTTCCTGTCTGTTTTGCGCTGTGAGGATAAGATCCTTCATGCGTTTTATCTCTTCCACCTTCGCGATCTACTGGGGTATCGTCGGCGGCAGTGTGGCCTTCCAACGGAGAGGAATGCAGGCCTTGGCTGCATCCAAAAGTGCCTAACCACAGATTTATTGTATACTTTCTCCGGGATGTTAGATGCATGCAGGAGAAAGAATGCGGGGTCCGCTGGAACACTGCGGTCTGCAAATTTCTGAACTACCTCACGAACCACTCGCCAGAAGCGGTTCAGAGCCGGGCATGACCAGAAAATGTGCAGGAGTGTCCCCTTGTCGGCCAGGCAACGCCAACAAAGGTCAGACGTCGCCGGGAAGAACTTGTGAAGGAGCTCTGGTGTTCTATACCATCGTGACAAGATTTTATAGCTGGTCTCCTGGGCTTTGGCGCAGACTCTTACCAACTTTTACCTAACACGCAGTAACATGAGATTAGCAAAAGCAGCCCCAAGGTTTGTGCCAGTGGAATCGAACTTCCCCTGCTATCGTATGTGTTGAAGTCACCGCGTTTGAGAAAGAGGAGATTTGGTCTTGATTGTGTGTACTCAAAGACAGCTTGTCAAGTTTCTCGACAAGCCTAACAAGGAACTCGTCAAGGAAAATGATGTGTCTTTTCCGACGAGTTCCTCGGTCGTGTGTACGAGGCCTTAATGTTTGACCTCATATTAGATGGTTTTGGTAAACCTGAAGAGAAAAACCTGCAGGAAAACTGATAGTGTGTATGGGGCTGCTCTTATATTTTCCTGTTTGAGCTGACAACCCTGTGCTTCTGCTACATTGAAACCCCAGCCCACCCCAATTCTCTTTTACTGAATTTTGTGATGTTACAACCAAAAGCATACATGTATTTTATTGGGATTTTATTTGATAGACCAACACACAGTGGCACATAATTGTGAAGTGGAAGGAAAATAAATGGTTTTCAATTTTTTTTACAAATAAATATCTGAAATATCTGAAAAGTGTGGCGTGCATTTGTATTCAGCCCCCCATGACTAAAATCTAGTAGAACCAATTGCCTTTAGAAGTCACCCAATTAGTAAATAGAGTCTATGTGTGCAATTTTATCTCAGTATAGTAGATACAGCTGTTCTGTGATGCTCTAAGAGGTTAGTTAGAGAACTTTAGTGAACAAACAGCATCATGAAGGCCAAGGAACACACCAGACCATTCAGGAATAAAGTTGTGGAGAAGTTTAAAGCAGGGTTATGTTATAAAAAAATATCCCAAGCTTTGAACATCTCACAGAGCACTGTTCAATCCATCACCTGAAAATGAAAAGAATATGGCTCAACTGCAAACCTACCAAGACATGGCCATCCACCTAAACTGACAGGCTGGGCAAGGACAGCGTTATTCAGAGAAGCAGCCAAGAGGCCCATGGTAATTCTCGAGGAGCTGCAAAGATCCACAGCTTAGGTGGGATAAACTATTAGTCGTGCACTCCACAAATCTGGCCTCTAGAGTGGCAAGAAAAAAGCCATTGTTGAAAGAAAGCCATAAGAAATCCCATTTGCAGTTTGCGAGAAGCCATGTGGGGGACACAGCAAACATGTGGATGAAGGTACTCCGGTCAGATGAAACCAAAATTAAACTTTTTGGCCTAAAAGCAAAACGCTATGTGTGGCAGAAAACTAACATTGCACATCACCCTGAATACACCATCCCCACAGTGAAACATGGTGGTGGCAGTATCATGTTGGGGAGATGCTTTTCTAGATCAGGGACAGGGAAGCTGGTCAGAGTTGATGAGAAGATGGATGAAGCCAAATACAGGGCAATCTTAGAAGAAAACCTGTGATGCCCCGTACACACAAGCGTTTTTTCAGTCTGAAAAAAAAACAATGGTTTACCCAACAGAATTCCTCTCAAGCCTGCCTTGTCCTGTGAACTTTTAACTGACAAGAACGCAGTGACATAAAAGACTACGACGAGCCAACAAAATTAAGTTCTATGCTTCCGAGCATGCGTCGAATTGTTTCTGAGCATGTGCTGTTTTTTTCCTGTCGGAAAAGCATACAGATGGACCAGGGCTGTCTTAATAAGAGGGCACACCTGGGCACTGCCCAGGGGCCCCAGATTCATGGGGGCCCCTGCCCTTTCCCCAAAGCAGCTGATCCTTGAGCCGGGGCTGCCCCCAGCACTTTGACCCCTCTGCACCCTAGATATCCCCTACCTCCTACCTACTTAATTTCTGTTTACCTGCACTGTTTCCATTGTAGGGGCCCCAGAACATTTCTTTGCCCAGGGGCCCATGATGCTATTAAGATGGCCCTGAGATGGACGGTTTCCCCCCTAGGATTTTTTTCCTGACGGGAAAAAAGAGATCCTGCTCTCTTTTTTTTTTCTGGCAGTTTTCCCGTCTGAAAAAATGCAATGGCGCATACACACGGTCGGGATTCCCGACAAAAAGCTCTCATCGCAGTTTTTCTGACGGAAGAACCGTTGGGTGTAAGGTGCACTGAGACTTGAGACTGGGGGGGGGGGGGGTCCACCTTCCAGCAGGACAACGACCCTAAACATACAGCCAGAGCTACAATGGAATGGTTTAGATCAAAGCATATTCATGTGTTAGAATGGCCCAGTCAAAGTCCAGACCTAAATTCAATTGAGAATCTGTGGCAAAATTGCTGTTCACAGACGCTCTCCATCCAATCTCACAGAGCTTGAGCTATTTTGCAAAGAAGAATGGGCAAAAATGACACTCTCTAGATGTGCAAAGCTAATCCCCAAAGAGACATCCCCAAAAAGACTTGCAGCTGTAATTGCAGAGAAAGGTGGTTCTACAAAGGGGGGGGGGGGGGGGGGGGGGGCTGAATAAAAATGCACACCCAAATTTTCACATATTTATTTGTAAATTATTTTGAAAACCATTTAACATTGTCCTTCCACTTCACAATTATGTGCCACTTTGTGTTGGTCTATCACATAAAATCCCAATAAAATACATTTAATTTTTGGTTGTAAACATGACAAAATGTGGAAAATGTCAAGGGGTATGAATACTTTTTCAAGGCACTGTACTGCATATACTGCATATGCTTTTTCATTTCACCCTGATATACAGTTTAATGCTGGGCAGTTGGTTGTTAAAGTCCTTTGTATATAAATATTGGGCTTCCTGTCAGCGATTATGTTTAAAACATTAGTTCTTAACCACCAGGCTTCAGCCAGCTGCAGTTCTTCTAACAGTGCCACCTACCTCCCATGGTGCTCCTAACCTCCCATAATTGCCCATAGTGCCCCACATTCAAACTGTCTATAGCCAGCTTTAGATCCACCAACAATTATGTAGTCTGAGAGGCTGCCCGACCAGATAAAAATGTGTTTTGAATTGTTTAGCTAGGGCTTCTACTATAGTTTTGGTAAATCTGTAGGAAAAGAGTAAATAGAGACTGCATATTGAGATTACAAGGTGTGAGGCCAGCTTTCTTTTAGGGATATACAATTTGCAGGCAGCTTTATGTTCCAAATTGTATATCGACCCAATCAAGTCAACCTACTATGAATACTTTTTTTTTTTCTCAGTTTCCATGGAAACGTGTAATATTAGATTTACAATCCAAAGCTGTGTGTATGGCTGGGATAAGTGGCAAGGGTGGGTTACCATCAAATCTTCTATTCCCCTTTGTGGAGGTGACCTGACACCTGAATAGTAGATGTGATAAAGAGCATGTACAAGGATCTTATCATTACTTTCTGAGGAATCACATTCCCCGCTGCGTGTATCATATTCATCATTAATCAGTTTTAGAACATAAATCTTTATTAGTTAAATAGATCAAATACAAAATAACATTCTAAACCTAAATAGGTCAGGCTTTTATAACGCATTAGTCTTTAGCAGTGGTTCAGTTCATTTTTTATCCTAAAACTCGAAATATTTAAGCTTGAGTAGCTGCCAATGTGATGCTTGAGTAGTCTACAAATGTGATGTTTGTGTATTTCACATCCCCCTGGCCCATATTTCCATTTTTGTTTTGTTTTTAGGAGAATCAAACCCTACTACACACGTCAAGTTTTGATGGCTTTCCTGCTGCTATACTGTATTTACTGCTGGATTTAGGCTACTTTCACACTGCTCCGGTGCAAAACTGCGACAAAAACACATATGCATTTTTACAACATTTTTGATGTGTTCCCAGTGCGTTTTGCACCTGCGAAAAAAGGACACATGACTCAAAAAGGGCACCAAAACACAACTGCATGCGTGTTTTTGATGCGGCTTCCATTCATTTCAATGGGGAAGTGCATTTTTGGTGTGTTTCTTTTACCACACCAAAAATCCACCAAAAATGCAACAAGCAGAAAATGCAATGACCACTTACATAGTTACAGTATCTCACAAAAGGGAGTACACCCCTCACATTTGTGTAAATATTTTATTATATCTTTTCATGTGACAACACTGTACCCTTAAAATAACTCAAGAGTGCCATTATTATTAATAATAATAATAAAAGGATAAGATATGGGGTAAATGCACATGATGCACTTTAAATAATATAATATGGGTGGGTAGGAAGGTTCCCCCATCTTTTTTTTCTTTTTGGGAGGTAAATAGGTAATGGGGTAAGAAAACGATACTCGCGTCCCCTCGTATTAACAGTCACAGTCACTAAGGCCGCTTTCACATTGGAGCGGTGGCGGCGCTATTCCATGGGATTTACCGTGGGATTCGGCCGCTAGCAGTGCGGTATTAACCCCCACTAGTGGTCGATAAAGGGTTAATACCGCCCGCAATGCGCCTCTGCAGAAGCGCATTGCGGGCGGTATTGCCGCGGTTTCCTATTGTTTTAAATGGGAAGGGGCGGTGAAGGAGCGGTATACACACCGCTCCTCTCACCGCTCCAAAGATGCTGCTGACAGGAGATTTTTTTTTCTCTCGGGTTTTCACATTGAGGATGCAGTGAAGGCGTTTTTCAGGCGGTATAGCAGCGCTATTTTTAGCACTGTACCGCCTGAAAAACTCCTCAGTGTGAAAGGGGTCTAAAGGATAAAAAACGGAAATTGGGTACATAGCACTTAAATAGGTGGTCATGGGTAGGGGGTGGGGTTTCTTTTTTTTTTTTTTGGAAGGGAGGGAGGAGGGAAGGGGGAAGGTGGAGGTTAAAGGAAGAAGAAAGGGAGGGGAAAGGGAAAAGAAAAGGAAAAAGAGGTGAAAGACCAGGAGGTGTAGGATAGACCCATGTTGTTAATGTTGTTATTGTTGTTATATTTGTCATTTATGTTTATGTAATGTTGAAAATATTCTAAATGTGATTTCTTCGTGTACGCTTATTGGAAATGTAATGTAAATTATATCTGTTTTAAAAATTTGAATAAAAACAAATTGAAAACAGAGCAATTAATGTCTAAACTGCTGGTAAAAAAAAAAAAGTGAGTATACCCCTACGTGAAAATGTCCAAATTGGCTCCAATTAGCCATTTTCTCTCCCCGGTGTCATGTCACTCGTTAGTGTTACAAGGTCTCAGGTGTTAATGGGGAACAGGTGTGGTAAATTTGGTGTTATCGCTCTCACTCTCTCATACCGGTCACTGGAAGTTCAACAATGCACCTCATGGCAAAGAACTCTCTGAGGATGGGAAAAAAAGAATTGTTGCTGTATATCAGTGTTTCTCAACTCCAGTCCTCAAGCCCCCCCAACAGGTCATGTTTTCAGGATTTCCCTCAGATGAAAAGGCTGTGGGAATTACTAAGGCAGTAAAACTGATCAAATCACCTGTGCAAAATAATGGAAATCCTGAAAACCTGACCTGTTGGGGGGCCTTGAGGACTGGAGTTGAGAAACACTGCTCTACATGAAGATGGCCTAGGCTATCAGAAGATTGCCAAGACTGTGAAACTGAGCTGCAGCACGGTGGCCAAGACCAGACAGCGGTTTAACAGGACAGGTTCCACTCAGAACAGGCTTCGCCATGGTGAACCAAAGAATTTAAGTGCACGTGCTTGGCGTCATATCCAGAGGTTGTCTTTGGGAAATAGATGTATGAGTGCTGCAAGCATTGCTGAATAGGTTGAAGGGGTGGGGGGTCAGCCTGTCAGTGCTCAGACCATACACCGCACACTGCATCAAATTAGTCTGCATGGCTGTCGTCCTAGAAACAAAGCCTCTTCTAAAGATGATGCACAAGTAAGCCCACAGACTGTTTGGTGAAGACAAGCAGACTAGGACATGGATTACTGGAACCATGTCCTGTGGTCTGATGAGACCAAGGTAAACTTATTGGTTCAGATGGTGTCAAGCGTTTGTGGTGTCAACCAGGTGAGGAGTACAAAGACAAGTGTGTCTTGCCTACAGTCAAGCATGGTAGTGGGAGTGTCATGGCACTGGGGAGCTACAGTTCATTGGGGGAACCATGAATGCCAACATGTACTATGACATACTGATCCCCTCCCTTCGGAGACTGGGCCGCAGGGCAGTATTCCAACATAATAACGACCCCAAACAGACCTCCAAGGCAAAACACTGCCTTGCTAAAGAAGCTGAGGGTAAAGGTGATGGACTGGCCAAGCATGTCTCCAGACCTAAACCCTATTGAGTATCTGTGGGACATCCTCAAACGGTAGATGGAGGACCGCAAGGTCTCTAACATCCACCAGCTCTGTGCTGTTATCATTGAGGAGTGGAAGAGGACTCCAGTGACAACCTGTGAAGCTCTGGTAAACTCCATTCCCAAGAGGGTTAAGGCAGTGCTGGAAAATAACGGTGGCCACATAAAATATTGACACTTTGGGCCCAATTTAGACATTTTCACTTAGGGGTGTACTCACTTTTGTTGCCAGCGGCTTAGACATTAATGGCTGTGTGTTGAGTTATTTAGAGGGGACAGCAAATGTATACCGTTATACAAGCTGTACACTCACTACTTTATATTGTAGCAAAGTGTAATATCTTCAGTGTTGTCACATGAAAAATATTAGGGTTGTCCCGATACCACTTTTTTAGGACCGAGTACAAGTACCGATACTTTTTTTCAAGTAGTCACCGATACCGAATACCGATACTTTTTTTAAATGTGTCCCCAAATGCAGCCATGTCCCCCACATATTGCAGCCATGTCCCCCCCACATATGTAGCCATGTCCCCCACATATTGCAGACATGTCCCCCCACATATTGCAGACATGTCCCCCACATATTGCAGTCATGTCCCCCCGACATATTGTAGCCATGTATGTCCCCCACATATTGCAGCCATATGTCCCCCACATTGCAGCCATGTATGTCCCCCACATATTGCAGCCATGTATGTCCCCCACAATATTGCAGCCATGTCCCCCCCCACATATTGCAGCCATGTCCCCCCCACATATGTAGCCATGTATGTCCCCCACATATTGCAGACCCCCCACATATTGCAGCCATGTCCCCCCCACATATTGCAGCCATGTCCCCCCCACATATTGCAGCATGTCCCCCCACATATTGCAGCCATGTCCCCCCCACATATTGCAGCCATGTCCCCCCCACATATGTGTCCCCCCCAGCCATGCAGACATGTCCCCCCACATATTGCAGCCCCCCCCACATATGTAGCCATGTCCCCCCACATATGTAGCCATGTCCTGTCCCCACATATGTAGCCATGTCCTTTCCATGTCCTTTCCCCACATATGTAGCCATGTCCTGTCCCCACATATGTAGCCATGTCCTGTCCCCACATATGTAGCCATGTCCTGTCCCCACATATGTAGCCATGTCCTGTCCCCCATACCTGATGTGCCGCAAAGCCGGCGCTGCTGCCGTTAATCCCGGTGCATGACAACGGCGAGCATTACAAGCTTTCGCTTGTATACTTGTAAAGCCTGCGCTGTTATGTATAGACACTCCCCCAATTTGACAGACTTCTGTCCGGGTTCATCCACAAATGTTTATTCAAATTGCCCCCAAAGTCGCCACATGTCAAATTGCATTCCAAATCAGCCCAATGTGAACATGGACTAAGGTGAATAACACAACACCAAGTTCACTTTATGGACCCCTTATGTATATGTACATGTTATCATATCCCCCCTTAATCTCCTCTTCTCAAGAGAAAATACATTCTGTTCAGCTAAGAGTTCTATAGGATTAAATGCTTATGCATTTTTCTTATTTCTGCTTTTTTTTTTAACGCAAATATGGAAGAAAAATTCATCAGTGTGAAAGCAGTCTTAGGAATGGTGGGAACTGATCAGTTAAAACAATCGATCGATAGATAAATAGATAGATTAATAGATAGAGAGATAGATAGATAGATAGATAGATAGATAGATAGATAGATATATTAGACTATGATAGATAGATAGATAGATAGATAGATAGATAGATAGATAGATAGATAGATTAGACTAAGATAGATAGATAGATAGATAGATAGATAGATAGATAGATAGATAGATAGATAGATAGATAGATAGATAGATTAGACTAAGATAGATAGATAGATAGATAGATAGATAGATAGATAGATAGATAGATAGATAGATAGATAGATAGACTAAGATAGATAGAGAGATAGATAGATAGATAGATAGATAGATAGATAGATAGATAGATAGATAGATAGATAGATAGATAGATAGATAGATAGATATATTAGACTATGATAGATAGATAGATAGATAGATAGATAGATAGATAGATAGATAGATAGATAGATAGATAGATTAGACTAAGATAGATAGATAGATAGATAGATAGATAGATAGATAGATAGATAGATAGATTAGACTAAGATAGATAGATAGATAGATAGATAGATAGATAGATAGATAGATAGATAGATTAGACTAAGATAGATAGATAGATAGATAGAAGGCAGGCATATGGATACTGCACATTTGCCATCTCCTGGCACACATGACATGTCTCCTGAGAGTCTGTAGGTCTGCGGTCACAACAACAAACAGATAATTAATAATCCTTTTGGGAAGTGTCTGTGCAGCGCTGTGTATGAGGGGAATCTGTCCCTGAAGGCCAATCTGTTTAAAGAGTCCCTGGGCAGGAGAAGTGTCTCCACAAGGCCTTTGCGGTAGGCTCTCTGTATTGTATTACAGTGCTATACAATGTACATGGTGCTCTGCATTCCCTTCCAATAAACACACTGACATGATTGCATGCTTATTGTTGGATTTGACTTCCAAACCTACTGTATGCAAAATCAAATCAGAGAATAAGTATCTTAAATCTATAGTATTATGTTAGGCAGGTGTGATGCACTGAATGTAAAATGAAACACAGACCACCCCGTTCTTTCTCCTTGCTGTGATGAGATCTGAAGAGCCAGGGACATTAGAATTGGCTGACACAGGCAGGCCATGCCTCTCCAGTACTGGGAAAACATCAAATACTCAATTACAATACCTGATTTGCACATGTAAATCTATATACACTCAGTTTTTGTTATTATCATTTAAATAGTATGCATTGCCTTTTAAACTGCCAATTGAGATACCGGGGGGGGGGGGGGTTGGTTTACTAAAATGGGTGCACTCATCATTTCGTGCAGCTGTGCATGGGAGCCAATCAGCTTCTAACTTCTGCTTGTTTAACTAAGCTTTGGCAGTAAAACCTGGAATCTGATTGGTTTCTATGCAGAGCTGCACCAGATTTTGCACTCTCCAGTTTTAGTAAATAACATCTACTGCATACTTTGCTATTTAGACCCCTTTCACACTGAAGCGTTTTTACAGCATTTTAGCGTTAAAAATATCGCTATTAAAACGATCATAAAACGCTTTCCATGCATCTCAATGGACCCTTTCACACTGAGTCCTGCAAACAGCATCTTTGGAGCAGCTTTGGGCGCTGAACAAAACGCTCCAAAAACACCCCTCTCCATTGAAATGAATTGAAAGTGCTGTAAAAACGCCTTACCCTTTCACATTAAGGGACTGCAAAAACGCCCTAAAACTTTAGGGTCTTAGCGGTGCTTTACCAGCACATTGGGATTGCAGATGTGGCTTCGCTTGAATAGCACTCAAAAAATATACGCCCCAGTGTGAAAGGGGCCTTAATGTGCTTTTGTACTGTACGCGCTTCATCGTTTGTACTTTATTTAGTAATACTTTTTATACTTGACATCGTTTTGAGTTGTACTGAAATTCTGTACTTTTTTGATACAATTTATTAAAAGATAGTAATTAAAAAAAAAAATTGTATGCATTGCAATCTTCTTATCTTATCAGTACAGTGAAACCTCAGATTGCGAGTAACAAGGTTAATGAGCGTTTCACAATACGAGTATTTTTTCTTTTAACCACTTAAGACCCGGACACTTACGCTGCTAAATGACCCAAGGTGTTTTTACAATTCGGCGCTGCGTCGCTTTAACAGACAATTGCGCGGTCGTGCGACGTGGCTCCCAAACAAAATTTGCGTCCTTTTCTTCCCACAAATAGAGCTTTCTTTCGGTGGTATTTGATCGCCTCTGCGATTTTTATTTTTTGCGCTATAAACTAAAATAGAGCGACAATTTTGAAAAAAATCACTATTTTTTTACTATTTGTTATAAAAAAAATCAAATAAACTAAATTTTAGTAAAACATTTAGGCCAAAATTTATTTAGCCACATGTCTTTAGTAAAAAAAAAAAATCGTAATAAAAAAAATAGCTACCTAGCGGGAACAGCGACACTAATACAGCGATCAGAAAAATGATCGCTTAGTGACGCTGGCAATAGGGAGTGAAAGGGTTAACTAGGGCGGTGATCAGGGGGTTAAAACTTTATTAGGGGGGGTGGGGGGGCTATCCTGAACCTAACACTAACTGTTTTTTACAGTGCCTGTCACACTGACACTAAATGCAGTGATTAAATCACTGCATTCAGTAACACTGTGACAGGGGGGTGGGGGGGGCGATCACAAGGGGTTAATATGCCTATGTGAGTGTGTGTCAGTGTTGTGTTGGTGCACACTTACTTGGCATGTCTTCTCTCATCAGCAGCGCTGGGAAACAGCGCTGCGATGAGAGATTACATCATTTCCTCCTTCCTGTGTAAACACAGGAGGAGGAAGTGACAGGCTGGGAGCGCGCTCCCATTGGCTGGGAGCGATCGCGGGGGGGGCGGAAAACACGGACATCCGCCCGCTCGTCGGCGATCGCTCCCAGAGCCAGGGGGACCGCCGCACGCCGCGGAGGGGGTCCCGATGGGACCCCCGAACCGCACTAAGGCGAGGACGTAAATTTACGCCCTTGTGCCTGTACGAGCCATGTTGTGGACGTACATAGGCGTGCGGGGGTCCTTAACTGGTTAAATCCTGACAGTGTTGTCACCGAGTAGGATTCAAGCCTCTGAAGTGTGCAGTACCGCATTTGGCCAAATGTGCGGGGGCGCCGGAGACGATCGGAACCGATCAGAGCCGTTTGGTAATACTCGGAAATACTACGTTTCCGAGCCTTTCCAAAGGCTTCCGAGTTCTATCCCTGAGTATTTCTGAGGCTCTCTGTCACGCCACCACCTCTGGCCCCATGTGGTATTGCATGCCATAGAAGTCAATGCAGAACAAATTATTTTTGTTTACATTGACTTCTATGGGGAAACTCGCTTTGATATGCAAGTGCTTTGGATTACGAGCTTTCTCCTGGAATGATTATGCTCGTAATCCAAGGTTCCACTGTATTGTAAAATCATCACAAAAAAAGCATAAACCATCAAATGTAATAAATGAAACAACACCCAATGACTATATGCAAAGTACTTAGCATTAAAAATCTTTTGGAGGGCCTCCATGATTCAGCAAGTACTCGACATAATTCACATTGGTTAAACAGTAGGAAGCCCATTTTGACTAAAGCTGGCCAGATACTCAAAGATTTCTTTTGATTAGTCTGCAGGCTGAACGAGAGAATTCTAACAGATTCCTCCATTAATGCTGTACAGCTGAGATGGTGGAATCTTCCCTGCTGGCTATTGTAGTCCGAGAGCCTGCACCGTGGCTGTCAGAATACCTGGACAGGGCATGCATCTTATTGGAAGCAGATGCTGTTTGGCCGACAATTTTCCGCCCAGTTCATTTAACAAACATTGCTTGGTGAATTGACTGTCAAGCAAGGTGGTTCCAACAAGGGCACCCACGGCTTGATTTTCACCCGGATTACCTGGATCAGTGCTGAGGATATAATATTCATTTACCCAACCCTCATGAAAATTTCTCTCTGTTAGTTATAAATTGATTTGAGGGGCTGCTGTGACTGAACCCTAGTAAAAGTAAGAAGAGCTTCATTTAGAATACAACTGTGTCTAGCATAGGCGTGTGCAGGGGGTGTGCCAGGTGTGCCTGGGCACACCCTAATCACCCCTTGTGGAGTAGATTCCCCCTGCTGACAGTTCACCAAAGCCTCATAACAGGGCTTCTAATAAAAATAAAAAAATAAAAGCTACTGACACCATCCACTGCCCTACTGACACTGTTCATGTTTTAATACATTTGGGGCACACACCCTGATGCAATAGGCTACACACACCTATGGTGTCTAGGTGTAATCAAAGCCTTTAGAACATTCTGTAGATACTATATTTCCAAAAGTATTGGGACACCTGCCTTTACACATGTGAACTTTTATGGCATCCCAGTCTTAGTCCGTAGAATTCAATATTGAGTTGGTCAACCCTTTGCAGCTATAACAGCTTCAACTCTTCTGGGAAGGCTGTCCACAAGGTTTAGAAGTGTGTCTATGGGAATATTTGACCATTCTTCCAGAAGTGCATTTGTGAGGTCAGGCACTGATGTTGGATGGCAAGGCCTGCCTTGCAGTCTTCGCTTTAAAGCGAAGATAACAAACATGTTATACTTATCTCCACAGTGCAGCTTGTTTTGCACAGAGTGGCCCCGATCCACGTCTTCTGGAGTCGCTCGGCAGCTGTCTCTGGTCCTCCCCAGAAGAGTTCCACACATTCATGCAAGCGAGCTTGCATGGTATGGAGTCCTTGCGGGTGCGCTCCTGTGATACAGCGAGCAGCTATAGCCGCTCACTGTATCACTCTGCCCCGCCCCCGTCACGCCGCATCATTGGATGTGATTAACAGCAGCGCCAGCCAATGGCTGCACTGCTTTTAATCCATTCGCTCTAGCCAATCAACGACCAGGCTGAGCGACGAAGAGGATGCCGGGGGCCGAGCGCGGGACTTTCGAGGGGCCAGGTAAGTATAACGGGGTGCCGGGGGCGGTATTGCCTGAAGTTTTTTCACCCTAATGCATAGGATGCATTAAGGTTAAAAAACGTTTACATTTACAACCCCTTTAATTCATCCCAAAGGTGTTCTGTAGGGTTTAGGTCAGGACTCTGTACATGCCAGTCAAGTTCCTCCACCCCAAACTCGCTCATCCATGTCTTTATGGACCTTGCTTTGTGCACTGGTTCAAATCATTTGTTGGAGGTGGGATTATGGTGTGGGGTTGTTTTTCAGGGGTTGGGCTCCAGTGAAGGGAACTCTTAAGGTGTCAGCATACCAAGACATTTTGGACAATTTCATGCTCCAAACTTTGTGGGAACAGTTTGGGGATGGCCCCTTCTTATCCCAACATGACTACACACCAGTGCATAAAGCAAGGCCCGTGAGTATCCCAGACAGATTGGGCCAGTTAATGACTAGGGATGAGCCGAACACCCCCCCCGTTCGGTTCGCACCAGAACCTTCGAACCGACCGACCGTTCGCGCAAACATTTAGAACCCCATTGAAGTCAATGGGACTCGAACGTTCGTATTCAAAAGTGCACATTTTAAAGCCTAATATGCAAATTATTGTCAGAAAATGGGTTTGAGAACCCGGGTCTTGCCCCAGGGAACATGTATCAATGGAAAAAAAAGTTTTAAAAACAGTAGTTTTTTTCTGGAGCAGTGATTTTAATGATGCTTAAAGTGAAAAAAAGTTAAAAAAATTTCTTTAAATATCATACCTGCTGGGTGTCTATAGTAGTGGCACGTGTTTAGAACTGTCCCTGCACAAAATGAGATTATAAGAAAAAGGTAATTTAAAACTGCTTGCGGCTTTAATGTAATGTCTGGTCCTTGCAATATGGATGAAAATCACTGAGAAAAATAGCATAGCTTTAGGTGCACACTGCAGAGGACACAGGCAGTACACACCACGTAGCTTTAGGTGCACACTTCAGAGGACACAGGCAGTAAACACCACGTAGCTTTAGGTGCAAACTGCAGAGGACACGGGCAGTACACACCACGTAGCTTTAGGTGCACACTGCAGAGGACACAGGCAATACACCACATGAGAATACTGCAGCTAGCACAATCACCTGCCTGCCAGTAAATTAGGAAGAGCGGATCTAGCTAAACTATACAGTGTATAAATATATATACAACACCTGGGATGCATATATATCCTCTACACACTGTAACTTTAACTGACTAGCCTGCCTGCTCTATCTACCTAGCTATCTACCTCTCTGTCTCTCTCTCTGTCTTCTATCTCTTAACCTCCACAACACACTACACAAGGCCGACCTGCAGGCAGCCTTTTATAGTGTGGGGCGTGTACTAAACCCCCTGAGCCATAATTGGCTTTGGCCAATTATTGCTCTCCGTTTTTTATCAAGCTGTGATTGGCCAAGCATGCGGGTCATAGTGCATGCTTGGCCAATCATCAGCCAGCAATGCACTGCGATATCGCAGTGAATTATGGGCCATGACACGCCACTCGAATTTGGCACGAATGGCCCGTAACGTTCGTAATTCGACGAACGATCGAACATACGATGTTCGAGTCGAACGTGAGTTCGACTCGAACACGAAGCTTATCCCTATTGACGACTATGGCCTTGTCTGCCTCCCCCCGCCTATGACAGAGCAGTGTAATAAGGAGCATCACACTGATGAGCACATCTCTCTTTCACTCTGCTCTCTCTTTCTATTAGCTTGATCCCTTTTTAGCACTACAGCACAACAAACTGGTTATTTGTGCTGCTTCTGGCTCTGTTTGCCTGGGCTCTGCTGTACAATGTATTACAAGAGGCTCATACCAGGTAAAATTCAGGTATTTATATGGTTTGTTTTACTGTAAAATATAAATGTACTGATATATTTATAAATACAGTTCTATATTAATTTGTGTATTTTATATCTGCCGGGAGTTCTGCTTTAATTATAAAATGACAGCCACAATGTATTACCGAACGCTATCACCCCATGGCCCCATTACATTATGGTAAGTACTTACATAACCTTGTCTATGCGAGTACTATCAGGTATATTTCATATTGTAAAAAGACACACTTGGATTATTGTGGTCCAGACATATGATCCGGGCTCTATGTTATACTTTGAATAGGAAATACACAGTAATTGTACCTTTGCAAGTCATTTATTTGCACAAAATCTGCATTGCAACAGCCGTCTTTTAATGTGTAGCATACTATATCCCAACAGAACAGCTTGGCTTTTTTTTTATTTTTTATTATTAATAAACTCAGAATGCCAAATCCAGCCAGCGTAGCAGAAAACGGGAACAAAACTTTAATGCGCCTTCTGAAAAAGATGCATAAAATGTGTTTTTATAAACTGCAGAGAGGCTTACCATGTTTTCTGCTTTTATTTTATCTATTTATCAATATTATGCACATACTTTCTGAATATGAAACCCAAACTAGGTGTATATTAAGAACATAAGAAAATGTCAGTCAAAATTCAACCTGCTATTTTGCAAGAAAGGAGCTTTCATATATTTACACTTGTATTGTTTTCTCTCATTACATTTTTGTGAAGCTTTCTCTGAATTCTATCTAATATATTAATCATGAAACGGAGAGGACATTGGGATCTCTTATAAGGTAAAAGCCTATACTACATGGCATAATAATTTAATATTGGTGCTGTTAACCATTTGCTGACCTCCCTACAGTACGGTAGTTTTTGTGCCTGATCACACACACATATATATATATATATATATATATATATATATATATGTAATCCCACATTTCTGCCTGCAGGGGGCGCACCGCTTGTGCCATGAATGTTTACAGCAAAAGCTGATCTGTAGGAGATGGCCACTTAATGTCTGCTGGCACCCACCGATCATTGGATATAAGCTATGGTTAAGCACTGATTGATAGTGTGAAACGCATCAGCTCTTCTGTCCGTTCTGCTGTGGCATGTATTTTTTTATTCCAATTTACTATTAAAGGCAAAATAATTGTGTGGCTGTCCAGGAGTTTCCTTTTATCCTGATCGTTGGGCAGAGATTGAGAAATGAGCTCTGCCTGTCTAATCAAGGCAAAGTTCTGTTCGGATAGGGGGGAAAGGCAGTAGTGTATTTAGGTTTTGTGCTGCCCTAGGCCTGACTAAACTCATACACCCTCTAATTTAAATATGACCCACCCTTTCCTGTCAAAGCCACACCCCTGGCTGTTTAAGACCCGCCCTGAAATTTTCTAATGGGGACAAAGGATTACATTAATTTGCATAGATTTCCTCTCACTTCCTGTTTGGCTATGGGGCAGGAAATGAAGGGAAATCTCTACAATTGACAGGGATGGTAAAAAATAAACCGACAGGGGCTATAACTTACTCTATCCAAAGAATCAAGGGGAACAAAAGTGTTGCCTAGAGGTCTACTTTAAGCACAAATTTCTGATAATTTTATGGAGAGGACTAAGAAGATAAAACCATGCCAATGGTGCAGCAGAAAACATATAGCACAGTGAGGAAGGTTTGTGGTCCAGGATGATAGGACAGTCAAAATTAGAAGCGACGCCCCCCAAAGTTGCGGAATGCCGTCCGCCTGCATACTGGAAGCAGTGCAGCCGCTTTATGGGGGCGCTAGACTAATTTGCCTCTAAGCCCAGTCCGCCCCATAAGACTGGCACTACACTAAGGCCGCGTACACATGATCAGCCCGGTCCAATGAAACTGGTCTGAAGACCAGTTTCATCGGACCAAATTAATCGTGTGTACGGCCCATCGGACCGTTGTCCGTCGGACCAAACTTGCTTTAAAATCTATCCGACGGACACCTGTCCGTCGGACCAAAACGATGGTTAGTACACAAAAGCATCGGACCAAAAATCCGCGCATGCTCAGAATCAAGTCGACGCATGCTTGGAAGCATTGAACCCCATGGGATTTTGGACTGATGGTGTGTATGCACATCAGACCATCAGACCACTTCAGAGTGGTCCGATGAATACGGTCCGTCGGACCAGTCTCATCAGACCGGTCTGATCGTGTGTACGTGGCCTAACAGTGTAGTGCAAGCCAGCGGGGACTCTTTCCGTGCTGTCCCCCAGCAAAGTGCTGCCCTAGGCCTTGTTGGCCTAGGCCAGGATACAGCGTTGGGGAAAGGGATGGATTCTGTATTTTGCAAAGCAAGGACTCAAATCCCTCTCTTCCCCTAGTAAAAGCAGCACACATTGTAAACACAAACACTGGCTAGGCACACAGTTAACGCTTTGATCACGCTAGATGTTTAACCCCTTCCCATTTGTACAATGACAGTGCATGTTTTTAGCATTGATCACTGTATTAGTGTCACTGGTTCCCAGCGTCAAGATTTTCAGTTAGTGTCCGATTGGCCCCCACAATATTGAGTCGCTGATCGCCGCCATCACTAGTATAAAAATAAATAAATAAATAGAAATCCCATAAATACATATTATAGTTTGTAGACACTATAATGTTTGTGTAAACCAATCGATATATGCTTATTGGGTTTTTGTTTTACCAAAAGCATGTAACAGAATACCCATTGGCCTAAATTGATGAAAAAATTCGAGGGTATATTTTATAGCAGAAACTTAAAAATATTGTTTGTTTTTTTGGGTTTATAGCGCAAAAAATTAAAAACGCAATGCCAAAAAAAAGCTCTATTTGTGGGTAAAAAAATGACATAAATTTTATTTGGGTACAACATTGCATGATATGGGAATTGTCAGTTAAAATAACGCAGAGCCGTATGGCATAAAGTAGCCTGGTCATGAAGGGGGTAAATCTTCCGGAGGTCAAGTGGTTAAAATAGTTGGTCTGCATTGTATAAATAACATCCTATATACAGCAATGAAGAAGCTCTATATGATAGGTCCCAAAGGCAATATTATTATGAGGCTTGCATCCTCTGTAACCTACACTTAATAATTCATTTAAAGCTATGATAACAGCCATGCATGAATGGATTAATAAAGGCTAATAGAAAGACTGAAACACATTTACTCATAAAAAAATAAAATAAATACATTGTTGGTTACATAACCAAATGCTTAACCCCTTTCAACCAAAAATCCCTTTATTAACTAATTCAGGTCCACACCATAGCAGTTTTACTGCTACAGGGTGGTACCTGTGCTGGATCACATATGAAAATATACAAGATTCTGCTCTTCCAGGGTGGGGCGTGCATGAGCGTCGACAGCGGCTCCCGCTGTTATCACACACAGCGGGGGCCCAGCAAAGGGTACTGCAGATTAGATGAACGAGCTGAGAGGCAGAATGGCAATATGTAAACAAGGCAGATTGCCATTCTGACAGGAGGGAAGGCATGGATCCTCTGTCTTTGCAAAGCAGGAAGAAGGATTCATGTCTTAACCCTGGTAAAAGCACCTCCCACTGTTTAGAAAAAACAGTGGTCAGACACACATTTAACCCTTTGATTGCCCTAGATGTTAACCTATTCCCAGCCAGTGTCATTAGTACAGTGACAGTGCATATTTTTAGCTCTAATCACTGTATTAGCCCAGGTTCACACTGGGCTCCGGGAGTGAAGTTTAGCAAGTTCAGCTGAACTCGCACGATTTTACTCACGCCTGTCAGTCCCGATTACAGAGACATCTGTGCAGATGCAGCGTCGCACCGATTAGGACGGTGCCATTGCCGTTTTGACATGCGAATCGACATGTCAAATCGCATGTCAAAACACACCAGTGTAAAACAGGGCACAGTGTCACAGTGTCCCCAAAAAGTGTCAGTTAATGTCCAAATAACCGCCGCAATATCGCAGTTATAAATCGCTGATCGCTGCCATTATTAGTAGAAAAAAAAATATCCCACAGTTTTGTAGACGCTATAACTTTTGCGCAAGCCAATCAATGTACGCTTATTGGGAGCGAATGTTAAACTTTAAAATAGTCCAACTGTTCATCCTTGCTTAACAATTACTATTACGTTAAGTGTACAAATTATCATTATCAGATGAACTGGACATACTGTATTTACCATTCTTCCAGTGTAAGCGTTACTTGACACATTCTGTATGATAACCTCTTGTTTGTACAAATTATCCAGAAAACAATAAAAAATATGAAGAAAAAACACATGTAGCAGAATTCATATTGGCCTAAATTTATGAAGAAATTCGATTTTTGTTATTATTGGATATGTTTTATAGCAGAAAGAAAACATTTTTTTTTTTTTCAAAATGTATGTTGTTTTATTGTTTATGGCGCAAAAAAATATAAAACGTAGTGGTGATCAAATATCACCAAAAGAAAGCTCTATTTGTGGGGGAAAAATACATAAATTGTATTTGGGTACATCGTCGCACAACCACGCAATTGTCAGTTAAAGTGCCGTATTGCAAAGAATGGCCTGGTCATTAAGGGAGGTAAATCTTCCAAAGATCAAGTATTGCATGATAAATTGCACTGCAATCGCGGCAACCTGCATCACGTGAAGCTTGTCGCCCAAAAAAAGTTCAGGAGCTATTGTGGCAATTGCCACAAGTCTAATGCCGCGTACACACGGTCGTTTTTTGCGATGAAAAAAAACGACGTTTTTTAAAACGTCATTTAAATTGATCGTGTGTGGGCAAAACGTTGTTTTTTGTCTTCAAAAAAACGACCAAAAAAAAATTCCTACATGCTTGAATTTTTTGTGTCGTTTTTCAAAACGTCGTTTTTTGTTTCACAAAAAGTCACCGTGTGTAGCAAAAACGTCGTTCAAAACGACGTTTTTCAACCCGCGCATGCCCAGAAGCTAGTTATGAAGCGAGCTTCAATGGAAAAGAGTGGTGAACGTAACCTCGCGTTTTGTGAAAAAAAACGATGGTGTGTATGCAACATCGTCTTTGAAAAGTGACGTTTCAAAAACGTTGTTTTTTACTTCACAGAAAACGTCGTTTTTTTTTCATCGCAAAAGACGACCGTGTGTACGCGGCATTAGGACTAAAATGGCATTTTCGTTTTAGTCCCATTTTAGTCTTTTGCAATTGTTTTCGTTTTAGTCGTATTTAGTCGACTAAATCTCCAGTATATTTTCGTCGACTAAAATGTTCTACGTTTTAGTCGACTAAAATCTCCAGTACGCTTTAGTCAACTAAAACTCATTTTAGTTGCCTAAAATCGAATGGGTGTAAATAAATTGTAATGCATTAGTTAACATTTCTCTACAACTTCCAAACTCATTATATACTGCTGGGGGGAAACATCTAATAAGTTATTATTTATGGTATTGAGGTATGAACATTACAGACCAGGGTTAATTTTGAAGTCAAATTTCAATTTAGTTTTAGTCTTATGCCGCGTACACACGATCACTTTTTGTGATGAAAAAAAACGACATTTTCAAAAACGTCTTTTAAAATGATCATGTGTGGGCAAAACGTTGTTTTATGTCTTCAAAAAAACGACCAAAAAAAAATTCGAACATGCTTGAATGTTTTGTGTCGTTTTTCAAAATGTCATTTTTTGTGTCATAAAAAGTGATGGTGTGTGGGCAAAACGACGATTAAAACAACGTTTTTAAACCCGCGCATGCTCAGAAGCAAGTTATGAGACGGAGCTTCAATGGAACAGAGTGCCGTCGAACGTGGTGTACGTCACCACGCTTTGCTAGAGCATTTTGGAAAAACGATGGTGTGTATGCAACGTCGTTTTGGAAAATGAAGTTTGAAAAACGTTGTTTTGTTTCGTCACATAAAACGTCGTTTTTTTTCATCACAAAAAGTGATCGTGTGTACGCGGCATTAGTCTTTTGACTAAAATGCTAATTTAGTTTTAGTTGTATTTTCGTCATCTCGATTGTTTTAGTTGTATTTTAGTCGACTACATTTTTTTAGTCAAAGAAATTAACACTACTGGCTGGAATTTCTCACACACAGCATGGGCACACTTAGAATTAAACCCCATACATGAATGCTGCTATTCTTGGCCTATGTATGGGGATTTTTTTTTTTTATTGTTTGGGCCAGAAGTGTAGCTAGAACCTTCAGGGCCCAGTGCAAAAAAAGAAGAAGTAAAGAAAAGAATGGGCACGCCTGACCCCTGGCCTAGGCCCGGGGCCCTTCCTTTTAAGCCTGGTGGTGGAATGCTAGGGCCTGGTCACAGGTTGCGACCCTGGTAGTTCCGCCACTGGTGTCATTATGTTTATTATTTTATTTTTTTTGTTTACTTTTTTATTATTATTTTACTATTCAATTTTTTTTTTACAATATCATGTTTTATTATTCTTTACAATTTTTTTAGGAGCCCCATTTGGGGTTTTAATGAAATATCAGGGGTCTGAAATCTGTTCAGACCCCTGATATTTCACTAAAACCCCAAATGGGGCTCCTAAAAAAATTGTAAAGAATAATAAAACATGATATTGTAAAAAAAAAATTGAATAGTAAAATAATAATAAAAAAGTAAACAACCTTTGAGAAAGAGAAAGGAGATTAAGGACACAGCTTCTCTTCAAACAAAATAACATTGTTAAAAAATTAAAATAAAAGACTGGCAGAACTACAAGGGTTGCAAAGGTCAATCTTGCGACCGGGCCCTAGGGTTCCACCACCAGGTAAGAGGGACGGGCGCCAGGCAGGAATCAGGGAGTTCTTTATGGTTTCTTGCACTGGGGCCCTTAAGGTTCTAGTTAGGACTTATAGAAATCATAGATAGTCTCTGCTCAGAGTTTTCTTTTTTAGACTTTCTTTCATTTTCACCTGGTGACCCAGCCAGAGGATTGTCACTAAAATGAAAAATCTCATTATGCTTTCATATTGTACCCTGGGCATGACAAAATTGGATGTGTGGACCAATATGATTGCGTTTTCTTTTGGTGATTTCAGGCCAAGAAATGCTTTCAAGTCACTGTACAGTGATAGGCTTCTATTGAAATGGTCTGGCATACCTGGAATCTGGATGTAAAAGTTACGTTGTTCTAAAAAAAACTTTTCAGTTTCCATCTTAATTAGCGTTACACTGGAATTCCACTTTAAATTTCTTCTCCAGAGATAGAAATCTAGGTTGTTTTGAACCAGTGGTGTTTAGTCCTAAGCATCGTACACACGATCAGATTTTCTGCGGACAAAGCGTAGGACTTTTGTCAAAGGGCTTTGGCCAGAAACTTGTCTTGCATACAAAAGGCACACAATTGTCAGCCAACAAACACAAAACAACGTGTTTTTTCAGCTCTTTAGCGCCACCCTTTGGGCACCTTCTGCTAATGTCGTGTTTAGTGAGCATTGATTCCGAGCCTGCGTGTTTGTACTTTGGACTTTTGTCCGACAGACTTGTGTACACACGCTTGGAAAATCCCACAACACACAATTGTTGGTGGAAAATTGTTTTTCAAAAGTTCGTTCGGACGATTTTTAGTATAGTGTATGGCCAGCATTAGACTAAACCCCACTGGTTCAAAACAATCTAGATTTCTATCTCTGGAGAAGAAATTTAAAGTTCAAAACACACTGCAGTTGTGATATGAAGCGGGTGTCAATGTTAAGTTAATGACACCCCAAACGCAGTTCGCTCAGTGGGTTTTGCCTGCATAAAATGAAGTAGGTGGCCGCACACTCCGCAAGAGGCCAATATTTTATTGATCCATATGAAAAAGACAGCATAGAAACATCACAGGACAAAGAGCAAGGAGTACAGATAAGAGAGATGTTAACAGCGCTTATTCAGTGCGTTTGCCAGCATCAGATCGCATGAAGTCCAGAAGTACCCAGTGATCTGCTTGCTTTTATTAAAGTAGCGCATTTACAATTTTTGCTGCAGTCCAGTGTGATTCAGGCTATTGAAAATGAATGGGCTCAAAGCTTATTACCCTGAACCACATGTGAATCACACAGGAATGCAGAACCTTAGAGTAACCTAGGAAACATTCCCATATAGTGTCATGAGAATTTTTTTTCAGCTGTGGTCATTATTTAATCTCATAATAACTTTTTAATTACAATATACAATCCACATACATAAACACTACATTAGTGTGGAATACGGTTTGCTTTAAATAGCTAATTAACCAATGGAAACCTTTATTCATGAATCAGTATTTTACCTCATGAATCTGTATTTTACCTCATGAATCTGTATTTTACCTCATGAATCTGTATTTTATCTATATGTCTCTATTTCTTCTGTCCTAATAAAAATCTCAGTTATCACCAGCCAGAAGAGCAATAATTTGAAGAGAAAAACCCTGTGCAACATTTTTTGCAACTTTAACTTTACATACAATATAAAAATAAAAATGACTGTATATTATTTCTTCAACTGATTTAAATACTTACTAAGTATGCAGCTTCTTTATCTTGTAAAACTTGTCTATGTTTCAGTTTTAAGCTGGTACCTTGACCGCTATTCCAGGTTTCCTGTTTTAAGGTGGCTCCTTTTTCTTGCAGCATCCTTTGGAGCCACCCTGGCATGCAGGGACTAGAGCTGTGTCTCCCTACTTTGCCTCCCTCCTCCGCCTCGCTCTAAGCTAACAGACTGACTCCAAACTGCACTGTCCATTGTTAAAATGCTTGTAAAGGCACAAGGTTTTTCTACCTTCATGCACTGTCCGCATAAGGGTAAAAAAACTTCTGTGTGTAGCAGCCCCCCTGCCCCCCTAATACTTACCTGAGCCCCCTCTCGATCTAGCACCTGGCAGGAAGGAGGGGCCAGAAATGCTGGCGTTGGACCCAAAAAGAGAAGGATTTGGCTGCTCTGTGCAAAACCATTAGCTCCCACTGCTATCAATTACAACCAATTTGCTTCAGTCACCTTGTAAATTCTTGTGACATCTCTACTACTCTGCATAGGCAGGAAAATCACTTTTACGAAATTTAAGTTGCTTGCTCGATCATCTCCCTGCCAACTGGATGAGGTGATGGTGTCAATGTATTGCCTACTGAGTAGGCTGCAGGTGGAAAGGTGACAAAAGAAACTGCAGAAACAGGAGTTTTTCTGTTTGGATGTGCAATATGCACATGTGTGTATAAACAACTGGACTGGCCATACAGAATAATAAATCCATCGTCGGGTAAAATAATACACATACACGTATTTCCATGGTTTGTTTGCCTGGGGTTCCACTTTAGATCTGCGTTCGCCATTCCTACTTCTTGTATAAAAATAAGACATTCACTTGGATTTGATTTTAAATATGATTTGATATGAACAGATGTGTGTAAATCTATGTTTACCTCTGTAGTCCCGGGGTGAAGATCCAGATCCTCTGGTCGTTTCTTTTTCATGATGCTGCAAGACTTTCTGTTAGAGGATTCCCCATTGGAGACAATACGTTTTATATTGAATTCTGGCAGGCATTGCTGGTTGCAGCACAAGAAGGCATTTAAATGGGCACTGCAAAGGTAAACATCCATTTGCAGAAGGCCACCCCTAACATCCTATCCAAGAAGAAATTAATATGTTTGGGAGATTTTTTTTTTAGTACAATACAGTAGTAGAAATGCTAGTGTGTGTTTTATTTTCATTCAACTGTATATCACAAATTAAAGCAGAACGCCAGCCAAACAGAGATGGCATGTATTTGTATGTGGACTGTTTTACCTGCCGAAAAAATGGTAAATGTCCTGCCACTCAGTAACACAGGAGACACTGCATATCCAGGTACAGCAAACTGCCCTTTCTGTGGGCCAAATATGCTGTATATCATGGTTATACCCTCACACCTACCTGCTGATCAGACATGATGGGGCACATAGGTGTGCACAGCCTATTGCATTAGGGTGTGCACACTAAAGCTCAAACACACATGCATGTGTGTGTTTCTACATATATATGACCCCGGCATATATACGGTCTCTGCTGATACAGTGAAAGAGAAGAGCATAAACACTATTATGGCAGAGCCAGTAAAAGGGAGATCTTTCCCATGTTCCTGCTGCTACACAGAGCGATAATACTAATGTGCATGGGGTGATTAGGGTGTGCCTGGGCACACCGGCACACCCTGTGCACATGCCTATGATGGCGCACCAGAAGTCCCCCCTATGCCCTCCCCCATGCAAGCTCTCAGGACCTGCAAACACGTTGGACAGATAGCACTTGAAGCAAACCTAGGGGCAGATTCACAGAGAAATGGATTATCGTAGCGTATCAGAAATACACTACGCCGCCGTTTTTTACCTTGCTCTACGTGGAATTCAGGTAGATTTTCTACGGTAAACGACGGCGGCGTAGTGTATTTCTCCCGTCGCAATCCATCTGCGCGAGTAGGGGGCGTGAAACATTTAAATTAGGCGCGTTCCCGCGGCGATCGATCTGCGCATGCTCCGTTCGCAAATTTCCCGCCGTGCATTGCGCGAAATCACGTCGTGACGTCATTCGTTGTTTATGTAGCGTACTTTACGGGCGATCCACGTCCCGACGAGTTACGTAAACAAAAAAAAAAATTAAATAAATTCGAAGCGGGAACGACGGCCATACTTAACATGGGCTACGTAAAGTTAGAGCTGCAAAAAGCTGCTCTAACATTACGTATAAAAAAATAGACGAAAACGATTGCGACGCTCGCTCGTTTGTTCGTGAATCCCCGTAAAAACACATTTGCATATCCCGACGCATTAAAACGACGCGAACTCCTCCCAGCGGCCGCAAATAGATGGCAGCGTAGATCCGAAGGCTTACGAAGACGTAAGCCTCTCGGATCGAAGCCCGAAGCCGCCGTATCATGGTTTGAGAATTCAAACTAGTGATACGCCGCGGGAAATTTGAAATTACTCCTGTCTAACCCCAGTTAGACAGGCGTAATTGTTTTGTGAATCTGCCCCCTAATCTTTACCTATGCAGGGCAAAGCAATTTAAGGGGGAACTAAACCCTCCTATTCTTTACAGCCTAGGAAGTTGTCATCTCAGCCTCTGTTTGTTCTGCAGTTGCCATGGTGCTGCACATGTGATCAGTTATGACACTGGCCATTTGATGGCTTTACAG
>CM056049.1:255111153-255312593 GCA_029574335.1 Rana kukunoris
AAATTGGTTTCCAATGTATTATGTTTTGGGGAGGCAGCTTTCGTGTTACGCCATATCTGGGTTCCAGTCCGAGGTCTCTATTCGAGTCCCAGGTCCTCCTCCCATTTCCGAACATATGGTGGTCCTGTTGTGTTGTGGATTAGCAAATGTTGATATAGAGTAGATATCGTGCCTTTAGCATGTGGGTCTTTTCTGCATATTCTTTCGAAGGGGGGACTGCTGGGCGAGTGGCCGGGGTATGGTTCAAGTGTGGTTCGAAGAAGTTTTTTATTTGGAGGTATCTAAAGAGTTCTGAGTGAGGGATATACGTATTTTTTGCAAATTGACGGGAAGGGCAGGAAGTTCGATAGTTCCAAAAATTTGTACAGGTGTATGCAATCCCTGTCTATCCATTCTTTAAATGTTTTGGGAGCAATCCAAGCTGGATAGAATGCCGGGTTTTTATAAAAAGATAGCATAGGGATGTGAGGGGATTGTAAGTGGTATTTTGACTTGAATCTATCCCAAAGGGAGAGTGAGTGCTTAATTATGGGGTTATCTATGTTTTTGCGTGATTTGGGGGGTATCCATAATAGGTTGGTTGGTGGAATGGGGTCACATTCCGTTGTTTCTATCGAGACCCAGAGAGGTAATTCTTGGTTCGCGTGGTATTTAGTGAGAGTAGCTATTTGTGCCGTTCTATAGTAATGTGCAAAGTTTGGGAGTCCTAGCCCACCATGTGTTTTGGGGAGATGCAAAGTCTGTTGCTTTATCCTTGGCTTGGAAGAACCCCAAATGAAAGATGAGACTCTTCTCTGGATGATTCTCAAAAAGTATGCAGGTACTGGGATAGGAAGTACCCTAAAGAGATATAGTAATTTCGGGAGAATCGTCATTTTCACTGCGCTTATTCTTCCAAGCCAGGACAATGGGAGATGGGTCCATGCAGTTAAAATGTTTGTGATTTGTTTTAAGAGAGTTGGGTAGTTATGTGAAAAAAGATCAGAAGTGGCTGCGGTTAGGTGTGTTCCTAGATATGGGATACTTTTTTTGGCCATTCGAACGGAAGGCCTGTTTTGGCAGCTGTCAGTTCTAGTTTCGAAAGTGATATGTTCAGGGCTAGACATTTTTTAGGGTTGATCTTGAGTCCTGAAAAAGTTGCGAAGTGGTTCAGTATTGGGATAAGGTTTGGGCCTGACACTTGAGGGGATGCTAAAAATAGGAGAATGTCATCTGCGAATAGACATACTTTGTGCTTAAGGCCGCCTAGTTCTATGCCTAGTATAGTGGGATCTGATCTAATCTTTATTGCTAATGGTTCGATGAGTAGGGCGAACAATAATGGGGACAATGGGCACCCCTGTCGTGTGCCTCTTTTGATATTAAAGGTGTCTGATTTATATCCCGCGTACTTAACATAAGCTCTTGGGTTATTATATAGTTCCATTATCCATTTGATATAGTTTGGGCCGAATCCCCAGTTTTGGAGCGTATAATTTAAGTACGACCAGGAGACTGAATCAAAGGCCTGCTTAATATCCAGAGACAGAAAACAAGCAGGGATGCCCCTTTTTCTTGCAATATGTGCTAGCAAGCAGGCCCTTCGTATGTTATCGCCCGCTTGTCTGGAGGGTATAAAACCTACTTGGTCTCGATGTATCATTTTGCCTATGTGTTTGTTGAGACGGGTAGCCAAAATTTTACCTAGTAATTTTATATCTGTGTTTATCATAGAAATTGGACGGTAGTTGGTACAGAGGGTGTTGTCCGTATGCGGTTTAGGAATCATGCATATCGTAGCTAGTAGTGATTCGGGTCTGAAGGTCTTTTGCTTCAACAGGTCATTGAATGCGTCTGCCAGTCTTGGTGAGATTAGTTCTGTAAAAGATTTATAATATCGTGTAGAGAACCCGTCTGGTCCTGGTCTTTTGTTTAATTTAAGATCTTTAATGGCCATGGACACGTCTTCTTGTGTGATAAGTTCTTCCAGTTGCAATTTTTGTAAATGATTCATCTTTGGCAACTGGATTTGAGAAAGAAAGAGTTTGCTTCCGCTTCATTAAATGTGCCTGTTTCAGAGTATAGTGCTTTTAGGTGTGAACTAAATTTTCTTACAATTTTGAGAGGGTTGCTAGAAACAACGTTGTTCGCTATCTTTAGTTTTATGGGCTTAAACGTTCTATTTAGTGAGTTTAATGATCTAGCTAGATATGTCCCTGGCTTGTTCGCATTTTTGTAAAAAGTGTGTTTTGACCTGTTAAGTGTTTTGTCAGCTGATTCTGTGAGGAATAAGTCATATTCTAAGCGTGCCTTATCTAAGCGTTTTTTGTTAGTGGGGGTGTAGTTGTCTTGCAAGGCCAGAAAGGCTGAGTTGTATTCAGTTTCAAGTTGCTTCGCTAAATGTCTTCGTTTTTTTTTTGAGGATTCCCAATTCTCGCTGAAATGTTCCCTTAAAACTGGCTTGTGTGCTTCCCATAATGTGAGTGGAGATATTTCTGGACTCGTGTTAAGTTCTAGGTATTCTTTCAAAGCTTGCTCGATGGGTAGGCAAAGGGCGGGGTGTTTGAGTAGAGTTTCTGGGAGGTACCAAGTAGGATCATGATTTTTTGGGATCGCAGATGCTATGGTAGTGAGTACTGCGTTATGATCAGACCAGGGAATGGGAATGATACTTGAATTTAGAATTTCTGGGGTCATTCCAATTGTCACTAATATGTGGTCGATGCGACTGAATGATTGGCGGGGGTTTGAGAAGTGAGTGTAGTTTCGCTTTGTGGGGTTATATTCTCTCCAAGAGTCCACAAGGTTATATTTGGATAGGAGGCCTGGGAGAGTCCATTTAGATTGGTATTTTGGTGGCGTATATGGGGATTTATCTAAGAATGGGAGGAGGACCTGGTTCGAATCTCCACATAACAGGAGAGAGCCCATTTTATGCGTATTGACTGTTTGGAATAGGTGGGATAGAAAAGGTAAGGAGTTGGTATTGGGAGCGTAGTATGAGACTACTGTAATCGCAGAGTCCATAATATAGCCTGTTAGGATAAGGTATCTACCCTCTGGGTCTTTGATTTCAGATTTTAATGTAAAAGGAGTAGTTCGGTGAAAGGCTATCAAAGTTCCTCTTTTCTTGGTGGAAGCCGATGCAGTATAAACTTGTGGGTAAGAGGCATTATAGAATTTAGGGGTTGTGTCGGGAGTGAAGTGAGTTTCTGTAAACAAACAATATGGGCCTTTTTGGCCTGGAAGGATCTAAATGCCTTTGTACGCTTTTGGGGGACGTTGAGACCCTGCACATTAAGGGTCAATAAGTTTAACGGGGCCATGGCAGCTCAATCAATCTAGCAATCTTACCGTCATTGTTGGTAGAGTAGTTGTCCGATTTGCTCCGTGCAGATATAAGGAGGGATGAGGGAAGGGAGGGTCCAAAACAATTAACCTTAAAAAAGAAAAATGAAAGATGAAATACAAAGCAAGTTAACAAGAATTTAATCAACATTATGTACATAGTGTTTGCCGTGGTGGGAGAATTTGTCTCCCAACAAGGGGAAAGGGGGTCTCGTCAAGTCTCCACATAATACTATGGGGACCTGAGGAGATTTTAGAGAGGCACGTGTATTTTCCATGAACTGGAGTACCGCTTGTTGAGTGCACAGTAGAAACACCTATTCAGGTGTCAGTTTTACTATAAATGGCTATAATAATAAATGAACAGGGTATAATTTGGTTCTTGCTGGGTGGGGAGTAAGCTTTAGAGGTGAGGGAGGAAACAGGTGGGGATAAAGTGGTGATCTCTTCTTGTGCTAGACATCTGGCAGAAACAGCTGTCTTGTCAGAACTTGGTTACTTGTGTTATTTATGGATTTAAGGTGTAGTGTTGTGACATAGTGAGTCTCTGAACAAGTTATAGTGATATTGTTAACGATGTGTTTTGTTTTAAGTTGATGTTCAAGCCGTGAGTAAGGTAATGTTGGTAATTGTGATTGCAAGGAGAGAATTTGCGCTAGGTTTGTACAGTACAAGGGAAGTGTTGGTTGTGGGCCATGGGAGGAAGTGTAGATTAGTATGATGGAGAGATGTGAGGTAAAATGAGGGAGAGGGGGGTGTAAGAATAAGGAGGGAGTGAGGTAAGGATGAAAGTCTATTTAGGAAATGTGTGTGTGTCTAATTCTCTATTTTGCTCTTTTAAAGGTGTGGGGGGAAAGGGGTCAAAAAAAGAAGAGAAAAGAAAAAAGAAAAAAAAAAAAAAAGGCATGTAGTCCTTTTGTATTTAGAATATATAGGGGTCCTTCCATTATTTAACTTTCGCGTTGAAGAGGAGGTAATGTTTGAGGGAGTTCCATCAGATGCTCAGTCCATCGTGTCTTCTTGGTCCATGGTCTGGGGAGCGAATCTCCCTCGCTTGTTTGAATGCTGTGTGCCATTGTCCTTCTCAGGGCGAGGTGAGTTATTGCGGGAGGAATTCGATGCAGTTCTTCTGCGGGAAGTGGTTGTTGTAGTTGGGTTTTCAATAATTTTGAGATCAAGTAAAGCTTGGTGCAATTGGTCAGAGGTTCTACATACAATTTTGGATCCTTGGTATGTGAACCTTAAGGAAAAGGGGAATCCCCATTGATATTTGATTTGTCGTTGTTGGAGTTCTGCTAGAAGAGGCTTCATTGCCCGCCTTTTGGATATAGTTAGCTGCGAGATATCAGCGAATATTTGATAGCTGTGACCTTGGAATGACAGGTCATTTTTCATTCTGGCTGCTTCTAGTATTTGTTCCTTAGTCTTGTAGTAATGGAACTTGGCAATGATGTCTCTGGGGGGACCTTCTGCTTTCTTAGGGGCCAGTGCTCTGTGGACTCTGTCCATTTCCAGACGTTCTACTGCAATTCCTGGTAACAATTCCTGGCATATTGCCAATGTTGTGCCTTGGAGGTCTATAATTGATTCCGGGATACCTCTAAACCTCAAATTGGACCTCCTTGCACGGTTCTCGTAATCCTCTAATCTATTTTTGTAGCACCAAGTTTTCCTCTTTGAGTGTGTCCAGTTCAAATTGGTATTCTTGTGTATAAATTTCCAGTTCCTCCATTTTTGTTTCTAATACCTCTGTTCGGCTTCCCAGGTCTCTTATTTCCTTGGTTAGGTGTGAGGTGATTTGGTCCGAAGTGCGTTTCAGTGCTTTATTCAGCATTCTTTCAAATTGTGTCAGCAGTTCTGAGGGGATTTCTGCATTGTGACTAGAAGCCTGAGAGGATTTAAATTGGCTTTCATCCTCGCTGTCTGACTCTGTGGTATCCAAAGAAATATTGGGCTTCATTGGTCTGGCTGCGCTTTTCCTATCTTTCCCTGAGGTGGGAGTCTCTGAGGTGGCTGAGGAGAATGGCGCCTTTTTTGTGGTACCTTTAGTGTGCTGAGTGCCGCTGCATTCGGCTTTATCTTGTTTCTTGTACCTCCGAGCACCATTTTTGTAGAGGAATGTTCCCCGTGTCTCCCACGATCAGATATATTGTTTTCTGTTCAATTGCGGTTCCTATTTGCTGCGTTTATCCGCGGTTTTTTCCTCCATGGAGCGGAGCTCTAGTGCGGCATGACCGTCCTGCTAGACTCCGCGCGCGCGCCTCCTCACCACTCTTTTCCATTGAAGCTCGCTTCATAACTAGCTTCTGGGCATGCGCGGGTTGAAAAACGTCGTTTTGAAAGACGTTTTTGCTACACACAGTGACTTTTTGTGAAACAAAAAACGACGTTTTGAAAAACGACACAAAAAATTCAAGCATGTTGGAATTTTTTTTGGTCGTTTTTTTTAAGACAAAAAACGACGTTTTGCCCACACACGATCAATTTAAATGACGTTTTAAAAAACGTCGTTTTTTTCATCGCAAAAAACGACCGTGTGTACGCGGCATTTTCCATTGAAGTTCGCTTCATAACTAGCTTCTGGGCATGCGCGGGTTGAAAAACGTCGTTTTGAACGACGTTTTTGCTACACACGGTGACTTTTTGTGAAACAAAAAACGACGTTTTGAAAAACGACACAAAAAATTCAAGCATGTTGGAATTTTTTTTTGGTTGTTTTTTTAAAGACAAAAAACGACGTTTTGCCCACACACGATCAATTTAAATGACGTTTTAAAAAACGTCGTTTTTTTTCATCGCAAAAAAACGACCGTGTGTACGCGGCATTAACCACTTCAATACCCAGCCATATACAATTGACGGCCTGGGATGGGATTTACCATCCTAAGTGGCCGTCAATTGACGGCCTGGGTATTGCAGGCGAATATCTGGATGATGCCTGCAGCCAGAGGCATCATCCAGATATCCTCTTCTTCAGCTGGCGATTCTGCACAATGTAAGAACGATCATAGTGGCGGCTCCGCCGCTTGATCGTTCTTACAGGCCGCGGGAGGGGACATCCCCCCCCTCCCGCCGCCATCCGGTGCTTCTCCGGGCTTACCTGTACCTTCGGGGGCCCGGAGAACGAATCGTCGGCGGCGGCAGGAAGCATAGAGATGACTGGTGACCAGATGGTCACCAGTCATCTCTATGACCGTCGGAGGACCCGGGCGCGATCTGATGACGTCACGCCCGGGTCCCCGTATGTAAACAAAGCCGCAATTGCGTCTGTAAGTCACCATTCATGAGATCGGTGAATTTTTTTTCACCGATCTCATGGTTTCCAGCCTGGAGGTGAGATGTGAGGTCTTATTGACCCCGCATCTCTCCATAAAGAGTACCTGTCACCAGAGCTTTTTTTTCTCAGAAAATAGGTGCAGGAACTCAACCACGACCCGTTCAGATTTCACAAACAGTAGAAGGGTCTTAAAGGGGCATTAAATACCAGAATTGCATTACATACAGTGTGCAGAGTTCAGGGGGTTACAAAGCAGTCACTTGTAAACACAGAAACCAGACTTCTGTGTTCACAAGTGATTGTGGTGAGCGGGCACCAAAGGGTCTGAGCCAAAGGTGGTGGAACTGAGTTCCACCAAGTTCCCCCAGAAAAAAAGCCCTGCCTGTCACACACATTTCCTATTACAAGGGATGTTTACATTCCTTGTAATAGGAATAAAAGTGGAAAAAAAAAAAAATGAAAAAAAGTGTAAAAATAAATAAAATATAAGTAAAAAAAAATAATAAATGATAAAAAAAAAATTAAAACGCCCCTGTCCCCGATAGCTCGCGTGCAGAAGCGAACGCACACGCAAGTCCCGCCGACATATGTAAACGCCGTTTTAAACCACACATGTGAGGTATCGCCGCGTGCGTTAGAGTGCCAGCAACTAATCTAGCACTAGATCTCCTCTGTAAATCTAAACTGTAACCTGTAAAAAATAAATAAAGCGTTGCCTATGGAGATTTTTAAGTACCGAAGTTTGGCGCCATTCCATGAGTGTGCGCATAATTAAAGCGTGACATTGGGGTCTCTATTTACTCGGTGTAACATAATCTTTCACATAATACAAAAAAATTGGGGCTAACTTTAGTGTTTTGTTATTTTTTTAATTCATAAAACAATTTTTTTACAAAAAAAAGGCGTTTGAAAAAATAATTGCGTAATTAGTACCGTGCAAGATAAAACTTTGGAATGACCGTCATTTTATTTCCCTAGGGTGTCCTGCTAAAAAAAAACATATATAATGTTTGGGGGTACTGTGTAATTTTCTAGCAAAAGAATGATGATTATTACATGTAGGAGAGAAGTGTCAGAATAGGCCCGGTATGGAGGTGGTATAAAAGCCTAGTATTGAAGGGGTTAATGTCAGAAATAGGCTAAGTCATTAAAGGGTTAAACAGTAAAGAAACCATTATGGGACACCTTGTAACATAGCTCCTAACTGTCCCTGATTTCGGGGAACTGTCCCTGATTTGGAGCAATGTCCCTCTGTCCTCCTCATTTGTCCCTCATTTTGGTCTGATCCATATAGATGTATATAAAATGTACTTTTTATCTATCAAAAAGTGTTTCCCAGTGCTAAACCTTTCATCTGATTTCTGTTACATTTGTAAATTCAAAAAGCCAATATAAAGGAATAGAAGTGGTAAAAAAGGCACTTGTGGGCTTAACCAATCTTGATTTGTTTTGTACAATTCTCCTTTAAGGGGGAGTGGCAAGGGGTGGTGTCCTCCATGCCTGCATACTTTTGCTGTAGGTGTCCCACATTCCCATCTCAAAAATGTGGTGGTGTGTTGTTAATAGTTATAACACAGAACCTTATGATCCGATTTAATTATAACTGATCGAACAGGAAGGAAAGTTAAAGAGGAGTTCCACCCAAAATTTTTTACTTTTTTTTAATCCCCTCCCCCCTCCATTACATGCCACATTTGGCATGTAATTTTTTTTGGGGGGGGAGTGGGGCTTCAGTAGGAGTGGGACTTCCTGTCCCACTTCCTGCTTCCGCCGAGGGGCTGGTTAGGCGATTAAGCCTTAATCGCCTACACCAGCCCCTCCCTGTAGGCGATCACATGGAACACTGACAGGTCCCATGCGATCACCTCTCCAATCAGCGGCGAGCCGCGCCGCACGCGCATGCGCAGTGGGTGCCCGGCCGTGAAGCCGAAGGTGCCCACAGTCGAGATGGAGACGCCGGCTGGGAAGGGGGGAGAGGAGCGGACCCCTGGTCGGCGCGTCGCTGGAACGCAGGAGCAGGTAAGCGAGTGTTTATTAAAAGCCAGCAGCTACACTTTTTGTAGCTGCTGACTTTTAATAAACACAATTTTGGGTTGGAACACCCCTTTAAGTATTCCACGAGTAAAGCTATAAAAGCCTCAGTTTAGAGTAGGGTGACCAGACATACCTGGTTTCTGGGGAAAGTCCCCGGATTAAGGACACTGTCCCTAGACTAAGTCTGTCCCCGGTTTTGTCCCCGGATTGGATTTAAACAGGTGCTGGAGCAATTTCAGTGCAGAATAAAAAATAAAAAAAACTCTGAATTATACACCCCCCCACTAGCTGAGGGGGTGTACTTTTTGCATTATCTGACAGGCAGAACAGTGGTCTGCCTATGTAAACAAGGCAGATCGCCCTTCTGTCAGTATGGAAGACATTGATCCTGTGTTCCTGCAAAGCAGGTACAGGGATCTAGTCCTTCCCTTAGTAAAAGCACCTCCCCCACAGTAAGAAAAGATTTGTTAGGCACACATTTAATCATTTGACTGCTCTAGATGTTATCCCTTTCCCAGCCAGTGTCATTAGTACAGTGACAGTGCATATTTGCATGAACAAGAGAACTGTCAAACAGGAGGTCTCCAAGAATTGGGGAAATCACCGTTGACAAAAGGGGCTACATAGGCAATAATGGGCTATACTCAAATAAGTATATATAAACAAGTTTATTTAGAAAAAATATATATTATCTAAAAGCTGGACCTACTCCTCAAAGACATGGTATGCAAACTCAAATCCTATGTGCAGGACACACGCCATGTCCTTTCCAGACTGGCGACTATTGAGATCTCAGACGAAGCATTACTTGTGGGCATAGATGTTGAGTCACTATACACGTCTATCCCACATATATGCGGGGTCAGAGCGGTCAGGATATTCCTTGACAAACATTACCCCCTATTGGGACATCAAAATGAATTTCTCTGTGAACTACTTGAGTTCACTCTTGACAACAACTTCTTCCAATTTGCATCCCGATACTATCAACAAATTAAAGGCACATCGATGGGTGCAGCATGGGCACCGGCCTATGCATGCCTACACCTCGGCCTATGGGAAGAAGAGGTTATCTATGAATCTCCAGAGTACCTCAGTCATGCCCACACATGGCTGAGGTACATCGATGATGTATTTGTGATCTGGACCGGCGGTAGTGAAGCCCTTCATGATTATATCACTGGACTGAATACCAACGACCGCAACATACGATTGACCTATGTTTGCGATAAGACAGAAATTTCCTTTTTGGATTTGAAAATTGGCAAAAAGAATGGAAAAATTATAACAAGCACATTCCGCAAATCAACAGCTGCCAACACACTGTTACGGGCTGATAGCCATCATCCCCAATGGCAGAAGAATGGGATTCCCACTGGCTAGTTTATGAGTATTTAAACGTAACTGCTCTGAGTCCTCTACATATTATGCAGAAAGTAAAGAACTTTATGGAAGGTTTCGTGAAAGGGGTTACTCCCATAAACAAATTAAACAGGCGAAACTAAAGGCGGCACAGAGAAGTAGAAGCAATCTACTCTCTATTGACAAGAAACAATCCACAAAAAAAGAAGATTCTGGACCAGTAAGAATGATTACCACATATGGTCCCCAATGGGGAAATGTGAGGAAAATATTAGAAAAACATTGGAGTGTTCTGACTGGGAATAGAACTCTGGCCAAAATTGTTGGTGAGGTCCCCAAGATGACGGCACGAAGAACCAAGAATTTAGGAGACATTCTCATTCAATCTGAGTTTATTAAACAACAGAATACCTCCTGGTTATCAAACTTCCCACGCAGTATGGGAATGTTTGCATGCTCTAGGTGCCAAATATGTCCATTTGTGGAACGTACAGGAACTTTCAAAGATGCCCTGGAACAAAAAGAATATGAAATTAGAGACTTGATCAATTGCTCTACGGAGAGGGTCATCTATATGTTAACCTGTCCCTGTCAGAAAATTTACATAGGGAAGACAAAGAGACAATTAAGGATAAGAATCGGGGAACATCTCCGAGATATTAAAAAAGAGAAAGGAAAAAACCCTGAAAAGACACATGAGAGTCCTGTAGCCAAACATTTTGCCGAGTGCCATGGAGGAAAACCAGATGGATTAAAAGTGAAGGGAATTTATGCACTTAAGTTATCGGCCAGAAGAGGCGACTTTGACAAAATTCTGTTACAAAAAGAAAAGTGGTGGATTTTCACCCTTAAATCCCTAGCCCCCATAGGAATGAATGTGGAAATGAACTTACAATCCTTCCTATGAAATATGAATTATTAATTCGCCTTTCTTCATGAGAGAGTGTTATATAAGCACTGACATACATTGAATACATACAACAAATACATGAACTTCACTCTAAAATTGATAAATATTACCTCACTTGGACATATATAGGTCTCTCTGCTATGTGAGACCTGGTCCCCTCTCTTCTTGCATCATCTGCCATTATTTTAAAATATTCTCTCTTTGATCCCTCTACTTTTGGTCTTATTCCTTCAACAGGTATTACTATATACCATTCTTTCCTTTATTTGAATTTAAAAAAAATTTACCTGTTGCTGAATCAATATCAAATTTATAGGGGCAGTGGAAGAAATTGAAAAAATAGAAATATTCCTTGCTATATTCCTGTAAAAAATTCTCTGACATAGTCAAAATTAGGGTTTCAATACCATTAATTTATCATTATTAATTTTAATCATTTAATTTAATTTTGTCTATGTCTGTCTGTTGCTCCCCTCAAACAGGTCATTATACCCCTATTTCTATCTTAGAAAGATTATGTCTTATGATTTTGTATTAACATACTTGAAATAGCGGTGGTATTCCCTTGTTTAGACCTGTAAATCAGCGCCCCTAGTGATAATGCCATTAATATTACATTGGGACTTACTGCCACGCAGTACAACAAACATACATTCAACTTGGTAACTTTATCAACACACGGGGACGGAACCCGTTATACTAACTCCGCAAGCCAATACCAAAGATTCTTAAAGCGGAGTTTCACCCTAAATATAAGATCTCCCATGCGCTTCAGCATACTGGCGTCAGCGCCAGTATGCTGGGTTTTTTTTTTTTTATAGCACACTTACTGTTTTATCGTAGAAATCCTTTTCTGTCCCCCGCGGTGGACGGCGCCAGTACAGCGCGTCACATCTTCCTAAGATACCCGATATGGACTCGGGTATTTCCGGCGCTATGCGGCGCCTGCGCACAGACCTAGGAGCTGACTGCGCAGGCGCCGTATTTCTCCGAGTCCTATTTCGGAGAAATACGGCGCCTGCGCAGTCAGCTCCTAGGTCTGTGCGCAGGCGCCGCATAGCGCCGGAAATACCCGAGTCCATATCGGGTATCTTAGGAAGATGTGACGCGCTGTACTGGCGCCGTCCACCACGGGGGACAGAAAAGGATTTCTACGATAAAACAGTAAGTGTGCTATAAAAAAAAAAAAAACCCAGCATACTGGCGCTGACGCCAGTATGCTGAAGCGCATGGGAGATCTTATATTTAGGGTGAAATACCGCTTTAATAGGGAGAGGCGTGCACTGACGGACTATATAGGAGCCGTGCACGCCAGCCCTCCCATCGTCCAGAAGAAGCTACGCGACCACGCCCAGCGAAACGCGTTGACGTCATCACGGGCTCCGGACGGCGGTGATCCCCCGGACTAACAACACCTAAAGTGAGCGAGCGTATAGACGCCGATCGCTGCACGCCCAAACAAACAAATCCTACTACTTCTTTCACTGTGGATGTGCGGCGCGGCTCAGAAAGATAACTGACATTTCCGATGGTTACAGCTGTGGATTCTCCCCTGCTCTGGTCATTCATTCACGATATACAGTGATCGCCATAGAAGCAACCCAGGCAAGCAACGGAAACATGATTTAATCTATGTTGCTGAGGACACGGTAAAGTGACATTCACCTATTAGCTGCAGGGGTGTTCAACTTGAACCCCCACCAACTTTGCATATACGCTCACTTAAGGGGAATAGCAGGTGCATTTCATTTTCTACTTAAACGCATGCAAGTTGTTTAATATTATGAACCACAAAGATTTCTATGGTACAATATAATTGACTCATTATTGATGGTTCTAGTTTACATCTCAAATATATGGGACTTGGCCATCCAGGACCAGATTCAACCGGATATTAATCCTATCCTCCTGTGTGATATCATTGAAAAACTACCTGCAACATTTTGATTATGGCAGTATATATAGTAATTTTTCATTAGCCTTGATTCCCTTATATTATCCACCGCTATTTCTATCCCCCGCGGGGACGCACTTATTGAGGTTTCCCTTTATATATACCATTCAATTTATTATTTTTTTTTACATATTTTGTATGCGGTGTATTACCGCTGGGAACCTTAATCAGTGCGGTCACCACAGTCCGGACACCCGTTTTAATTGTTGTTATATGTTTGTATTTGTCTCTGTGTGTTGGTATCCAACACTTATATAGTGGACTAGTTGTTCATTGATATGCCACTCTTTGTTTATCTAGAGACCTGTTTGGCTTTGATTGTTATAGCCTCTTTATATTTGGGGTAGGGGGGTGCTTTTAGATAATATATATTTTTTCTAAATAAACTTGTTTATATATACTTATTTGAGTATAGCCCATTATTGCCTATGTAGCCCCTTTTGTCAACGGTGATTTCCCCAATTCTTGGAGACCTCCTGTTTGACAGTTCTCTTGTTCATGCTTATATGTTTTGGCTGCGGCAATAACCTCATATTGGAGGAGTGGCTACTCACTTTATTGCTATATATAATTAGCCCCCCTACTGTTGCTTTAAATATTATAAGCAACCTCATGCTCTTGGTCACATTCATTTTTTGTTTACAGTGCATATTTTTAGCACTGATCACTGTATTAGGCCGGGTACACACGATCAAATTTATCTGCTGAAACCGGTCCGACGGACCATTTCAGCAGACAAATCCGATCGTGTGTACGGGCGAGCAGACAGGTTTGTCCATCGGACAAATTTCAAAGCATGCTTTAAAATTTGTCCGCTACAAACCTGTCCATCGGATAGAACTGTCCGCGCATGCGTCTAATGGATTTGACACATGCGCGGAAGGATTTCACTTACTCGTTTGGTGACGTGGCGGCGTCACCGCGTTCCCTGGCCGAGGGGATTTTCATCCGATGGTGTGTACACACCGTCGGACGAAAATCCGGAGGAGACATGTCCGCTGGAAACGGTCCGTCGGACATGTTTCAGCAGACATGTCCCTCCGTGTGTACGCGGCCTTAGTGTCACTGGTTCCCACAAAGTGTCACTAAGTGTCCGATTTGTCCGCCGCTATATTGCAGTCCAGCTATAAGTCGCTGTATGCCGCCATTACTAGTCCCCAGATTTCATTTTAAAAATCTGGTCACCTTAGTTTAGAGCCAACCATGAATTATGTTTCTAGAATTATTGCTCCCACTCTGTGGCGACACCTAACGCGTGAAGCAATCATCGTCCATGTACACGCGCCTGCCCTACACGCATTTATTCACATGCAGGTATTGCGGTCGGCTTTAGGGCCAGATTCTCAAAGAAATTCGCCGGCGTAGCGTAAGCCATTTACACTACGCCGCCGCATCGTACTAGAGCAAGTGCCGTATTCCCTAAGCATTTGCTCCGTCGTTTGCGTTGGCGTAGCGAAAATGGCCCAGCGTAAGCCCGCGTAATTCAAATGAGGCGGCTTGTATTTAAATGAAGCGCGCCCCCGCGTCGAACGAACTGCGCATGCGCCGGCCGGGGAAAAAGCCCAGTGCGCATGCTCCAGCTCACGTCGGAAAGCGTTGTTGAAACCGACGTCAAAACGATGTGAGCGTCACTACGCAATGCCCCTATTCGCGAACGAGTTAGTAAAACGACATGAGCGACGGAAAAAGCCGACGCTGACCCGACGCCATACTTAACATGGCATCCGACGGCACCTGACGGTACTTCGTAAGGTTACTCCACATAGAAGCTGGGGTAACCTTACGCGGACGAAAACGACGTACGCGACGACGGGGCGGCGTAAAAGCGATCGGGAATTGGCGTACTAGCCTCATTTGCATATGCAAATGAGAAAACAACGTAAAGGCCACCTAGTGTCCGGAGTTGTCATTACACCTACGATCCGCAAGTGTAATGCAGTGGCGGCTGGTGCTCAAAAATTTTTGGGGGGGCGCAAACGAAAAAAAAAATATTGCAGCCTCACTGTGCCCATCACATGCAGCCACTGTGCCATGCCACCAAATGCAGCCATTGTGCCATCAATTGTCACCACTGTGCCATGCCATCAAACACAGAAACTGTGCCATCAATTGTCACCACTGTGCCATGCCATCAAATGCAGCCACTGTGCCATCAATTGTCACCACTGTGCCATGCCACCAAATGCAGCCACTGTGCCATCAATTGTCACCACTGTGCCATGCCATCAAATGCAGCCACTGTGCCATCAATTGTCACCACTGTGCCATGCCATCATATGCAGTCACTGTGCCATCAATTGTCACCACTGTGCCATGCCATCAAGCGCCACCACTGTGCCATCAATTGTCACCACTGTGCCATGCCATCAAACACCACCACTGTGCCATCAATTGTCACCACTGTGCCATGCCATCAAACGCCACCACTGTGCCATCAATTGTCACCAATGTGCCATGCCATCAAACGCAGCTACTGTGCCCATCAATTGTCACCAATGTGCCATGCCATCATATGCAGTCACTGTGCCATCAATTGTCACCACTGTGCTATGCCATCATATGCAGTCACTGTGCCATCAATTGTCACCACTTGTGTCACCAATTGTGCCATGCCATCAAACGCCACCACTGTGCCATCAATTGTCACCAATGTGCCATGCCATCAAAAGCAGCTACTGTGTCCATCAATTGTCACCAGTGTGCCATGCCATCAAATGCAGTCACTGTGCAATCAATTGTCACCACTGTGCCATGCCATCAAACGCAGTCACTGTGCCATCAATTGTCACCTCTGTGCCATGCCATCAAATGCAGTCACTGTGCCATCAATTGTCACCACTGTGCCATGCCACCAAACGCCACCACTGTGCCATCAATTGTCACCACTGTGCCATGCCATCAAACGCCACCACTGTGCCATCAATTGTCACCACTGTGCCATGCCATCATATGCAGTCACTGTGCCATCAATTGTCACCACTGTGCCATGCTATCATATGCAGTCACTGTGCCATCAATTGTCACCACTGTGCCATGCCATCATATTCAGTCACTGTGCCATTAATTGTCACCACTGTGCCCCATGCCACTGTGCTCATTGTCGCCTCTGTGCCCCATGATGCCACTGTGCCCCATGCCGCCACTGTGCCCCATGCTGCCACTGTGCCCCATGCTGCCACTGTGCCCCATGCTGCCCCTTTCCCTGTAAAAAAAATCACTTACCTGACGCTTCCATGTCCTCCCTCGATGTCTTCTGCTGCCGTGGAGAAGCTTCAGCCAATCAGGTTCCTGAAAACCAGAATCCGGGAACCTGATTGGCTGAAACGGCTGTCAGTCTAATGCAAGGACCGCAGATTGCCTGCGCTCCGAGCATAGACTTCCGAGAGCCGGAGGGCGGCACTGGAAAAGCCTATCAGAGCCGCTGGCTTTGATAGGCAGTTCCCCTCAGCCAACCAGCTGCCGCTATTCGGGTAACCGGCGTCCCATGTCCGGTTATACGAATAGACCAGGCAGCTGGCAACAGTAACACACGTCCAATGCATAGCATTGAACGTGTGTTACTTGCGAGAGGGGGTGGCGCTGCAGCGCCCTCTATAGACGGCCGCCAGAACTTCGGCTAAAATGTCAAAATGACATTTTAGCCGAATAAAAGTTCTTAAAGGGCCCGTTTTTTTTTTTTTTTTCTTGTGACTGCGGGAGGGGGGACGGCGCCCGTGCGCCCATATGGGCGGGCCGCCACTGGTGTAATGGTTTTACACTTGTCGGATGTTGAAGCGTATCTATGCCAAAGTGATGCTAAGCATCACGCGCATAGATACGAGGCAAAAAAAACGGCGATACGACGGGGTATCTGAGATACTCCGTCGTATCGACGCTGAGAATCTGGCCCTAAATTTGTATTTTATTAATCGCTTTTTCTCACTTAAAGGATCACTAAAGGAAAAAAAAATTCAGCTAAATAGCTTCCTTTACCTTACTGCAGTACTGGTTTCATGTCCTTATTGTACGTTTTTGCTTTGAAGTTGCTGTAATCCTGCTCTGTTCTCCACACTTCCTGCTTGTCTGTTTCCTTATAACCACCATACTGGGAGCTTTCTCACGGTGGTCTAAGCTGTCATTACTGTGTGTCTAAAACTTCCCAGAACCAATCAGATTCATTTTAAAAACAAAACACTGCCCTGGATTTGTTTGTTTTTGTTGTGTGTGTCCATTTCTACGTCACAGAAACATGAAGCCAGTTCAAAAGTAAAACTAACCTGCAGGCACAATATATGATTGATTTTTATCTATTTTTAATCATTTTGAAAAGGAATCAGTTAATTTTTATGTCTCTATACCCTGTAAACAGTCATTTCAGCAAAAAAAGTTTTTTCCTTTAGTGACCCTTTAACAATTATCTGCCAACCTTCTGTGATCATTTAACAAGGTTAAGTCAGATCCAAGGCTTTCAGTTCAATTGCTTGTCAGCAGACTCAGCAAAATAAACTGAAGAATCGATTCGTGAATCATTTCAATGAGTATAGTTCGAAATGAACCGATTCATATAAAAGAGCCGAACTTCCCATCACCTGAGAGCAGCCAATCACAGCGCCTCTTTCTCAAAAAGCCCGGGGATGCGCACAACAAGCAGCCTGCTATTGGTGCGTTCCTGTCGGCGGCTCCATTGGCTGTTAGTAGGGGAATGGGCGGGGGCTGTAGCAGCAGCAGGGAAGTGGTTGGTGAGACTGGTGGATCCTCCAGCTTCCGGTAAACACCGTTACAGATTGTAGGGAAGCGCAAGTTCTGCTTGTAGAACCCGGAGATGTGAGTAGTAGAGATGTAAGCCTGCTGCTTATCCTTTCCCCCGGCTTTATAGTGCGGCCCGGGACATGCGCACATCACTGCTCCATAAGTTGTAGTTTAGTGTGATGGCTTATTTGTGATCCTAGAGATCCCTGATCCTGATTGGCTGGATTATGGAGCTCTGACTGTACGGGTTACCTGTAATGGTTAGGATGCAGATGGATGGCTGAGTGTGGGTGGCACATATGGATGTAATGATGAGCATAATGTAGGAGTGCTATGTGCTCTTTGTTCTGTATGTGTGTCATGGTGGCACTAGTCTGATCTGAGAGTTTTCTTTCATGTCTCTGTCATCACTGGGATTGTTTTGTCTATAGAAAGGGGCAATGTATGTAGAACTCTGATTGGAAATGCACATCAATCTTTACTTCCTGTACAACCTCATCAGTCCCTGCTTACAATCTGAAGCTGCCTATACACGTACAGTTATTGCGACAGATGTTGATACACAGATCTCCCGCTATTGTTTTCTGACAGGTGACTGCCAATGAACTGGCTGAATTTCGGTATGTGTGTACCGGGCTTTAGATCCCTAATGCCCGCTACACGCGATCAGAAGATACCGATTTCGGATCGATCGTACGATAATCTGATCATTAGTACATCGCTTTCGAGAGCCGATCGGGACAGTTCATCTGATATTATTTGATCGGGCATGCACATTTTTTTTTTTTCCGTTTAATCAGTACGGCTGTTGTTTGAAAATGCAATACAAATGCATTACAACACATGACATCGCTTCCGAATTTTTATTGTGCCGTTCACAAATTTTTGTGACTTTAGTAAACTCAACAGATTTGATCTGAGATTAGCATGCAAAAAAAAAAACGGACGATCATTCGTCCGATAATGTCATCGTATGTACCGGGCATAACTCGCTTTCTGTTTCAATATTTTATTGGATTTTCAAAAATTGTAACAAGCCGCGGTTTGCCCACGCAGGGGCGACATTGAACAGAGAAATAAGGAAGTAGCGAATGAACACGTAATGAATAACAAAACAAACTATAACCCAGGCCATGGAGGACCAGGTTGAAAATTAGGCCTGTGTCATAGACACAAATGTTGTTCTGTACCCCGGAGTACAGCAGTCTACTTTGTTATAACTCGCTTTCATACATAATATACTAGGGCCCATTTAAGCCTCGTACACACGGTACGATTGTTGGCCAACCAAGCGTCTGATTTTTGTCAAAAGGGCCTGTGCCTGGATCTTGTCTTGCATACTAACGCTGCACAATTGTTGTGCCACAAACACGAATGTAGTGACGTACTACGAGGAATTTCAGCTCTTTGGTGCCACCCTTTGGGCCCTTCTGCTAATTTTGATACCACAAATGCGTGTTTGTACTTTCGACTTTTTGTGACTGATTTGTGTACTGACCATACGAAAATCAGACTTCAAAGCGTTGTCCGCAGAAAAATTTACTAGCCTGTCATCCAACATTTGTTGGCTGAAAGTTGGACAATTGTCAGAAGAAGCGTATTAAAGTGGAGTTCCACCCATTTTTTTATGTATGTCTGTGCTGCATGCCCTAATCTCATAGTGTTCAGAATGGACAATTTTTATTTATTTTGTTGCTTGTAAATACCTTTTTATTTTGTTGTTCTTCATTACTTCCTCCTCCTTATTAGCCTAGGCTATTAAGTCACATGGCTATTTGCAAGGGTTTCTGGGATAGGCATCATGTTTCCCAGTAGTCCTTGCAAACCTGACTGAAACCTATTACATTGCTTGTGCAGCACTGAGCATGTGCGAGATATGCAAAGCTGAAATCCAGGAAGTCATACAGTCTGGCTTCATGATGCCCACACTTAAGATGGCCACAGTCTATTTCTAGATTATAAACTAACAAAACGGACCTTAGTTTCCAGGCTAACTTTACTAGAATACATTAAGCTTGTGTATTACAGGGGTATTTATATTTAAAAAGTGAAATTGTGGGTGGAACTCCCCTTTAATGGTAAGATTTTTTTAATGGTAAGATTTTTTTTTTGTAGGTAGATTTGATGGGGAGAACTGTTATATTGTTCTCTCCCCCCTAATAAAGAGAAGGGGGAAAAAGGGGAAAATAATAGAACTAGTCCCAGGGAGAAAAGATGGGGTAAATCACATAAACGCACTAAAACAATCACAGAAGGAACAGGAAATGTACAAGAAAGGGGATATTAACCCCCCTAAAAATAGATGTTTAGGAGCCATAGGGCATTAACCAGGGGAATAAATACACACATTTTTTATTTGGGTGGGTAAAGGGTTCCTTTTTTTTTTTTTTTCTTCTCGCCTCTTTTCTCTCGGTATGAAGGAAGGGGAAGAAGGAAGGGACAGAGAAGGAGAAGGAGGAGGGAGAGTGAATAAATAAAAGGCGTAGGAATGACCGATCTCGACAATGTTGTCTTTATTATTTTAGTTTATGTTGTTTATATTTGAGTAGATTTTGAATGTATTTAATATGATTTCAATGTATGTTATTGTAAATGTAATGTGAAACGTATGTATGTAAAAAACTGTTTGAATAAAAACAAATAGAAACAGTCTGTCTACAGACAATCCACTGCCAACAATCATATCGTGTGTATGAGGCTTTAGACAGGAGCCAATTAACCTGGCAGCATGTTTTTGGACTTTAGGCGGAAAGCCACAAAAGCATAAGGAGAACATACAAACTCCATGCAGATGGCGTCCTGTCTGGGATTTGATCCAAGGACCCCAGTGCTGCAGGGCAAAAGCGCTAACCACTAAGCCACTGGACTGCCCAATCTGGTCCACAGTTTTACTTTCAGGGATGCCACATTTAGATTTGACCTGATGACAACATTATTCTACCCAGCAAAAGTCTGGGGAATTCACACAAAGATTAAAAAAGGAAAAGTGTAGACAACCCCCCCCCCCCCCTTCACACAGGAACAGAGCTGAGGCTATCAATTAGCTGGAGGTCCCTTGAGACAAGTATACACTATAGAGCAGTGATGGCAAACCTTGGCACCCTACATGTTTTGGAACTACATTTCCCATGATGTTTAACTACACTGCTGAATGCATGAGCATCATGGGAAATGTAGTTCCAAAACATCTGGGGTGCCAAGGTTCGCCATCACTGTTATAGATTGATATGCTTTGGTCATATTCCATATCTTTGTGTACTTTAAAGTATGGCATGTCCTAAAAAGTCCCTAAGGTAGAAAACCACTTGACATAATGTTCAGGTCTCAGGAAACCAATGCTAAAACTATTATATTTACTGGAGGTCTATGTCGTTGTTAAAACTATGGAGAGACAGCACATGTCCAGCTGTGGTTTCTATCATAATATCTAGAGATTTCAGACTATATAATGCTTCTTTTCTATGGATGTGTTTTTCACTTTTCCTTGTACTTCCAGGTTACAATAATTGGCACTCTACATGCAAATACCATGCTTTACACAGAGGAATGACCACAAAGGACTCCTTTTCTTGCCCGATTCACAATGTGTACATCAATACAAAGCATGGAAGAAGAGGCTTCTTTCATATAAATACCTGAAAAAGACTGTTACATCTGGATAAAAACTCAGGAACTCCTATAATATGGCGGGTGCTATTGCTTCAAGAATGAGCTTCTCATCTCTAAAGAGGAAACAGCCCAAAACATTCACTGTCCGTATCATGACCATGGATGCAGAGATGGAATTTAACTGTGAGGTAATGACGCATTATTAGTGCTCAATGTGGTGTTCATTGTTTAAAATATATATATCTGTTGGCATTCAGCTGATCAGTTATGTCAAAAGAGCTTTTTCATATCTCTAAGCAATAGTTACCCAATGATTAGTTGCCAGGGCTGGGCATATAACAATTAAAAGAAAATCCTGCCAATTTCTTAAATTCTATTCCAGGGGTAGGTAACCTTTTGAGAGGTGAAGGTCTACCCCAGGGGTCTTCAAACAATGGCGGTCCAGTTGTTCAGAAACTACAATACCCATCATGCCTAGTCATATCAGAGTTTTACAATGCCTCATGGGATGTGTAGTTCTGCAACAACTGGAGGGCCGTAGTTTGAGGATACCTGAACAACATCAAAGATCACTGGGGTTCAGCACCCTTTAAAAAAAAAAAGAGCAAGACCTAACTAAATAGTAAGGAACATTTAGAAAAACATAATAAAACAAATGTCACTGTAAAAATATGACTTGGCCTACCTTAACCACCTCAATACCATGCCACAGCCAAAAGATGCTGCAGTGTGGCTCACTTGTTCTGGGAGGGGCGTCCATGGACATCCACCCCCCCCCCCCCTGCACGATTTGAGCACGCTCTGTGATTGCTGATCTCGGATCAAGGTAAAGGGCCAATCACAGCAGCCCTTTAACATGTAAACAAACTTGCCAGTTATCGGTATTCATTTCTTTATGTGCTGTCACTGTGTGGGTGGGTGGGAAAGACCTGATTAGTGGGAAGGCTAACATGGCACATTGGCACTGATCATTGGTGACCTGATGAGGCAGCAATGATGAGGCTGCACTGATCATCAGTGCCACCTCACTAATGCCCATCAGTGCAGACTCACAGCGCACATCAGTGAAGAAGAAAAAATACTTATTTGCTAAATTTTGCCGATCAGTTAATGTACCGTAATTTGTACCCACCATTTTATTCTCTAGGGCCTCTGCCTAAAAATAATATAATGTTAAGGGGTTCTAAAAAAAAATGCTGACTTTTACATGTATGCCAGAATTATCAGAACTGGCCGGTAGGCAAGTAGTTACAATGTCAGTGTCACTTTAAAAATTTTAGGTACCGTCGTTTGTTGTGCAATTTCTAGTCTTGACATTTTTGGTATCGATTTACTCGCAACTCCATCTTTTTTTATTTTACCACAAATTGTGTATTACATTTTAATGCACTAAAACTTTAATGTAATTTTTAGTGTAATTTAACAAACTGCACTCCTGTGATCCACAGAAGTACAGCCAAATGAGCTTTGACTGTACTTCTCATTTTTAAAGTGCTTGTAAATCCTTGCATATACTTCAGCTTAGCGACTAGCCTCCGGTGATACATCATGATGAAACAAATCATCCCATGTAAGTTTCACCTGTTTATCTGCAGTCTTCCCCTTTCTACATCTGTTCAAAGTGAACAAATTATACAGCTTGTCTGAGCTTTCAGGAAACAGGGGGTGGAGCGCTCAAGTTGCAAGATTTTGCTGGGCAGATAGGTATGTGAATTGAAACGCTTCAATGGGTAAGAGGGAAGGAAAAAAACCTACGTGTGCATTTGCGCGTGGGAACAGGGGAGCTTTAAAGCGGTAGTAACGTGTGTGTGTGTGTTTTTTTTTATTTTTTTTTATTTTTCCACGTACTAGCACATTATGTTAAACTTGCCTGAAAACAAAGCCTTCCAGCTCCACGCTGTCACCGTTGCAGGTGGTCCCATCTTCACCCGGGTTTGCGGACTCCGACTTTGTGACTGATGTCACTTTTTTTACGGCAGAGGACTCTGAAGGAGCAGTCCAGGTGGCCGTTCCTTCAGAGTGCATGAGCCGGGGATGTCACGGGCTCCATGTTCAGTAAATATCTTCGAAGCGGTGCATGTTTAGGAGAAAGTTACAGTACCTATAGGTAAGCCACATCAAAATGACACTGTATCTTTAAGTCTCTTGTATTGCTATCAAAAGGGATGAACAACATCCTGTGATGGCATAGGCTGTGATAGGCCCTCATTATGGAGAGATCTATTAAACCCCAGATGTCTCCTCTGCTCTCCAAAGCATCTGATTAAACCAAGATCAGTTTGATCAGATGCTTGAACACGCCTGTTACATGAGACAAATCCTTGTCCCTTCCGCTTTTTGATGTCGCAACATCTGTTGCTCTCACTGTGTTCCAGGAAACTGGATGCCACCAGTTGCATCATTACTAGGCCCCCTGATGCACAGGAAAGCCAGGTAAAGGCAGTGGCAGAAGGGGGTAGGACCCCATTCCGCCACCTGTAAAAGTAATCCAGCGGCTTTTTAGCTGCTAGGATTACTTTTACATTGAAGGGAATTGATGGCCCTAAAAAATGATACTTTGATCATTGCTGCAGTGATGACCGATATATTGCCCTTTTAATCCAGCAACATACTGGTACTTTGTTGGTTGGAAAGTGTTTAACCTATATCTAAACGCAAGAACACAAATGTAATATAGCAAGTTACCAGTCCTTGGATGTGGTGGCTGCATTAGCTTTAGATTGTCTGTCAGCAAATTTAGGCTGCATTCACCCCTAAGCGCGGCGTTTTGTACCACGATTTGCCGCGACAAAACGTGTTGTTTTAATCTTTTTTTTTTTTTTTTTAACAAGTCATTGTTGTCTATGCCGAACGCCGAAGCCACCTGGAAAAAAAGGGTCTGGGACTTGTTTTGAGCTTCAGGCGTTTGGCGTGGAGATGTAAACCATCTCCATAGACAACAATGTTAAATCACCCCTCCGGCTGCAATAGCGTCGGGCGTTAAAACGCCTAGGTGTGAATGGAGCCTAAGGGTTATCTTTCTATCTTTCCAAGCTGTCTTCTGTAAACTACAAATCTCCACAACCCAACATAATGGAGATGAAGAGGGGAAGACATGTTTGTAGTCCAGATCAGGATTTCAACCTGGCGTTAACCTATCTCCAGAAATGGAGCACAAGAGTGTGTGAGGGTAGCCACCCTAGGACAGGAAGTGTTACTAGCAGGATCACCAGATGATGAAAACCGCTTGCCGACCATATAACCTAGATATGCGGCAGCTTAGTATGTGATCTGACGCTTCCGACCAGGGGTCGCGCATGCTGCCGGTAACCCGCCGTAGTGTGATTCGACACAGATGTCGATCACCAGAGGCCAGCCAATGGATTATCACCAAAACCCAGCGATCATCATGAATTTACACTGCCTATGTAAACAAGGCAGAGCCCTGTCCTGTCAGTGGGGAAGTAATACATTTTTCCTTTTTTGCAAAGCCGGGAATAAAATCTTTTACTTCTCCCTAGTGAAGGCACCACACAAAGTACACATAAACACTGGCTAGGCACACATTTAACCCTTTCATTGCCCTAGATGTTTGACCCCCTTTCCAGCCACTGTATATTCCAGTATACATCCCATAGTTTGTAGACGCTATCAAACCAATGAATATATGCTTATTGGGGTTTTTTATTACAAATTGTGGAATGTACACACTGAAGTGGAAAGCTCATCTCAATGAGTTTATTGTGGATGGGGGAATTGATGGGTTTCTCTCATTCAGCCCTCGCCATATGAAATGTATGGCCAGCTTTACTATACAGCGAATTTAGCAGCGCAAATTCTAAGGCAGACTTTGTTCATACTTTTGCATGTGCAAATGATAAGATAACTGTTGGCTTCAAACATTTCAGCTATTTATTGCTGTGAGTAAAAGCAGTATCAATAATTAATTTGATCCAATAGTTTTGCACTGCTCCCAAAGCAGTTGTCTGGGACATTTAATGGCCAGCAAGGGATTGTGTAATAATATTTGTTACAGCACATTAGGGCCACAATGGGATTACTGGGTTAGGGTTTATGAAGTGCCAGCAGCAATTTATGCATCCTTTTTAATTATCGTCATCCATAAATTTTGTTGCGGCTGCATTCACACCTGAGCGTATTGTTTTCGGGCGTTTTATTTATTTACCTAAGCGTTTTTGACATGTATTATAAAGGTTTTCATAGCTTCAGGCGTTTGTTTTTTGTCTAAACTGATCACGTGTAGCACCATTGCAGTTGTAGATTATTCAGAGGCAAAGATGGCAGCTTCCTTGTCTGAAAACGATAGGGGGGTTTATTTCCACTTTAAGCACTAGGGGGAGGAGAGGGAGACGAAAATTAGGGGTGGAGAGATGCCATTGGCGCGCTTGCGGAACATTCCGAAAAGTCCTGCAAGCAGCATCTTTGGGGCTGGTTGGGAGCACTGTATTTAGCACTCCAAAAAGCCCTGCCCATCGGAATGAATGGGCAGCGCTTCCAAAGCACCTGAAAAGCGCTTTAGGAGCGCCGCTGCACGCCTAGATTGCTGCTGTCTCCACACCGAGGACTAAGCTATCAAAAACGGCTGCTCACTGGAAAGCTGAGCTGTGGAGGGGGTGGCAGTGGTTGACTCAGGCTCTCAGTGGCAGGCTGAGAGGCAGAACCAGCTGCCGGTCCCGGCATGTGGGTGGATCCCGACTGTACTGGCTGAGTGACATCATTTAGGGTCACAGGAGTTTGCTCGTCTGTGATCCAAAGAAGTAGGGCTAAAAGAGCTCTGGCCCTACTTCTCCTTTTAAAAGATATTCAGGGTATAACATGCTACAAATGCACCAGCACCGACCCCCGAGTCTTCCTTTTTGACAAAGAGCGGGGGATTCCCCCCCCCCCTCTGCTCTGACTGCTTTCACAATCTAAAAAAACACACCAGTGACCGGCCACGTTATTGATTTACCATTGCATCTCCATGTGGGCAAACACCCTTGCAAGGGCGTACGTTTAAATGAGACCTACAACCTGGCTCAGCCTTTCAGAAACTGCTGAGAGCCTGAGCTGGCTGCTCCCAGCGCTTCAGCAAGCATGGGGGGGAGGGGCAAGCAGAGAGTCGTGACTGACAGTCACCAGCTCGCTGCTCAGAAAGCTGTGAGAACAGAGCGATTGGCGGTGTTTGATCATTCGGTTCTCCATCCTAGAGACGGCAGGGGACTGATGTATCGGACTGATGCTGCATCAACCTAGGTAAGAATGTTTTAAAAAATAAATAAAAATAAATATGGATTCCCATACTTCTTTTAAGTTTGCCTGTTTGAGCAAAGCCTTACAGCATACTGGACTCTTTGTCATTCTACATTCACATTCTTGTATTCTTTTTATGTTGCCATAGAATCTCATTTATTAACACTCTGATATATGCATGAGGTCTGTGGGCAAACTTATGATAATACTGTTCCCCCCCCCCCCCCCCTTTTTATTTATTTTTATTTTTCAATTTTTTAATTGTATGTGTACTATCATAAGTTAGTTCTAATTGACTATAGTGCTTATATTATGGGTATACTTTTTATGGTTCCTGTAAGTTGCTGCAAGTTGCTTGATTATAGTATAGCACCGGTCTGAGGCTGGAATACCAAACTGCTTCCTGAGCTTTGCTAGATTCTACTTTTTATTCAGATAGAAGCTTAGAATCCCTCACCAGCACTGTAACATCAGATTTGTGGTGCACTGAAGGAATACGGCATACTGCAGTTATAATGCAGCTTACCTTGAGTGCAGTAAAGCATGTCCTTGAAAGTATGCCTTTCTCTATTCTGAAAACAACTTTAAATTGCAGGCTGCCTTTACCTGCTGTTTTAGAGGCACACTTCAAAATCATCTTATTTATCTTTTAGAAAATGTCAAGAGTGGTTGTTTTTTTGTGTGCGAGTGAATTATACAGTATGCTTTAAAACAGACTTTACAATGAAAATGCAAGGTCTATCTAACATATTTGTCCCCCGTCATCCTCAAAAGAAAGGAAAAAAAAATTGTAAATATACTTGTCTGTAGCACCTGCTGAGATTTGAAGTGCTCACCATTTCCTACCTACATCCTCCTTGGGATGTGTGATGTCACCCTCTGAAGCTAAGTCTGTATACTAACGTCCTCCTGAGATATTTACGCCACACATCCCAAGGAGGCTGCAGGTTGGTAAATGCTGAAGTATTGTCATTATTTGCAACTGTATACTTTATTTGCAACTGTATAAAATCTATTTAGGTGCAAAATCTTCGGCACATACCAACCTGCAGCTTCCAAAAATGTGCGACTTGCCGGTGGCTGATGGTACATTGCCATTGTCTAGGAGGGAAGTGAAGAAGTGGGAGGGTGGAGGGGCAATATTAAACTGTCTACAACTAATAAACCAGGAAATTCTTATCAGTTGTGTATATGAGAGGTGGGTGGATGAGAAAATGACATTAAATTATTAAAAGTCCACTTTAAGTGCATTTTACTGCAAATTACGGCCTGCTTTAAATGATATCTAATTACATAATGGGACTTGTCATGTATGTTTTTGTTTTTCTCTTTTAGGTGAAGTGGAAAGGAAAAGATCTGTTTGATTTGGTATGTCGAACTTTAGGCCTTCGCGAAACTTGGTTTTTTGGTCTTCAGTATACTATTAAAGACACCGTAGCATGGCTTAAAATGGATAAAAAGGTAACGGACTTCTACAAAGTAGAGCTGCACGATTCTAGACAAAATGAGAATCACGATTTATTTGCTTAGAATAAAGATCAAGATTTTCGCTGCGTAAAATCTTTCACATCATACAAAAAAAAAATGGGCTAGCTTAACTGGTTAGTTTTATTTTTTATTCATTAAAGTAATTTTTTCCCAAAAAATTGCATTTGAAAGACCGTGTAAATACAGTGCGATATAAAATATTACAACAACCACCATTTTATTCTCTAGGGTCTCTACTAATAAATATATAATGTTTGGGGGTTCTAATTCATTTTCTAGCAAAAAAATAAATAAAATGATTTTAAACTTGAAACCAACAAATGTCAGAAAAAAGTTTGGTGTTTAAGTGGTTAAACTTTCCTAATTTACACACAGAAGTCTCTTCCTTTGATGTAAAAGACCAATTGTTACAATGTTTAGATTTATGCCCCTTACACACGAGCGGTTTTCCTTTTGGGGGGGGGGGGGGGGGCGCGATGCTTTTCCCGACGGAATTCCTCTCAAGCCTGCCTTGCACACGGTCACACATGTTCGTGAACCAAGAATGCGGTGACATACAACACTACGAAGAGCCAAGAAAATTAAGTTCAATGCTTCTGAGCAAGCACGTTTTCCCGCTAGGATTTTTTCCTGACGGGGGGGTTAAGAGATCCTTGACATACACACGGTCAGGATTCCCAACGAAAAGCTCCCATCGCAGTTTTTCCAATGGGAAAACCGGTCGTGTGTACAGGGCATTAATGTTCCACTGATAAAGAATGTTCTTATATTTGGCCAGACTGCCCAGATTTTACAGGTGTGGCTCTAGCAGAGCAGAAAATTCTCTGCATAGAAAGATCGGGAAATACTTTGTCAAGATCGCAACAGGAAAAATATCGCAATAACGATGCTTGATGATTAATCGTGCAGCTCTACTACAAAGTTATGTGTTTGTTCACATTTAGTGGCTTTACCTTTTACATATCAAATTAATTCCCTACAGGTTTTGGATCATGATGTCCCAAAAGACGAGCCTGTGACGTTCCACTTTTTAGCTAAATTTTACCCTGAAAATGTAGAGGAAGAACTTGTACAGGAGATTACACAGCATCTCTTCTTTCTACAGGTAAGGTCCCATCTATTCCATTCTTTCCTGCAGCTGTAAGGGTTTTTCCACAGCAAACAGGCTTGCTTTTAAAGCTGAACTCCATGTTTTAGTGACCTTTTAAATAGTTTGTTTGGACCAAGCTTGTTCAAACTATTTTCTTTCACATTTTCCTTGTGTAATGAACATTGTCTGGTAGAGACACCAATCTCACTCCTGGAACAAAATTGAGTGGGCCTGAATGCTCCCCAGCCATTCACAAGAAGTCTTGTAATTTCCGAATGAATACAAAGCTTCCTATGATTGGTAGAGGTCAATGGATGTCAGTCAATCGGCAAAAGCTTTGTGTTCATTCTGAGAAAACAGGGCTTTCTGTGTAATGCCGCATACACACGGTTGGAATTTCCGACAACTAATGTTCGATGTGAGCTTTTGGTCTGATATTCCGACCGTGTGTAGGCTCCATCGGACATTTGCTGTATGAATTTCCAACAAGAGAAATTTGAGAGCTGATTCTCAATTTTTCCAACAGCAAAATTTCTTGGCGCAAATTCTGATCGTCTGGATGCAATTCTGACGCACAAAAATCCTACGCATGCTCGGAATCATTGAACTTAATTTTTCTCGATTCGTTGTAGTGTTGTACTGTGTTCTTGACATTCGGAATTTCCGACAAGATTTGTGTGACCGTGTGTATGCAAGACAAGTTTGAGACAAAATTCAGTCGGAAAAAAATCCACCGTTTTTGTTGTCGGAATTTCTAGGCTAGGCTGAGCAACACTCGCTTCGACCTTGATTTTGCACTGGGGATTCTCCAAAAAGTAGTGCTACATGCTACATCTGAGGCTGCATACAGTTTTTATACAGAGCTGCTTGGCCCAAACAAACTATTTTAAAGTTTGCAAAAAACACGAAATTAAGCTTTAAGGATAAACTTGAGCTATAATAGGCAGTGGCTTATATAGTGACTATATATTAATGTATCAGCAGATTTGCTACTACCCAGTGATTGCTTTCAAACTGCAGCTTCCAGCCTGCTTTGTACTAGTTGCATGTTAAGGACATGTGGCATGTGACTAGTAAAGAGTGTTTTTGATTTTGGTGGATATTGTGCATTAGTGCATACATTCTTTCTTTTAGTTGGTCACCAACAATCAGACATGGGAGGAAGGGGGTAGCGGATTTGAGGGTTTTCATTATATTTAATTAAATTTGGCATGTCAGGATCTAGATATCTAAAATGCAGGCAACATGGAAGTGAACATGAAAAGCAATGACCTGGCTGGAGCTCCTGCACATAAAGAATCTCTCTCTTTTTTTTTTTTTTATATAAATGTACTGTGATTTTAATGCAAACAACAATGGCCTTTTTATATCTGCTGGAAATGTATTATGGCAGACAATATGGTTTTATTGAACCTGGAATACAGTTTTTTTTTTTTAAACTGACAATTTTTATTGAGTTTGCAAATTTGGAAAAGACCAACAAAATACAAAAATAAAATAAAAAGCACTCTTTGTAAAAAGTGGTAGGCAACACGTGAGCCAATCCACATACAATGTGGAATGAAATAGGAGACAGGGCCGATGTATAGAAAACAAATATGCATTAAGCCAAGGATGCTCAGAACCGGGCAATGAGATTAACATCAAGGCTCCAATATTACCACTATGGGCCAGATTCAGGAACACTTGCGCTGGAGTATTTCGATATGCGCCGCGTAACTGTGATGATGCGCCGTCGTTTCTATGTGCCCGTACCCACCAAACTAGATGCGCCCAATAACGGGCCATTTGCGACCGGCGGAACGTTCCGACGCCAGAGTATCGTCAGCGCTTATTTTCGCTGGGCGCATCAGTCGCGCCCATTGATTTCCCCTGCAAATATGCAAATTAGGTATTTTTCCCAATTCACGAACGGATTAGCACCATATGCTGGCTACATGCGCCGCGCGTATCTCGTCCGTCCGGCGCAAAGTTATTTCTACAAAAGGCTGCTTTATCTTTACTCCAGACGGCCACAGGTCAGCAGGAGAGCAGCTACAGCAGCGTTACCGACGATAGGAGCTAGCTGAACAACAACACTTGCAAGGACAACACCTCTGTGTGCCAACATGCCAGGGGCAATTGTGGTCCTAAGACTAGTACTGGGTCCCTCGCTACGGAGGAGGCGGGCACGTGAGAGGATATACCGCACTCGTATGAACCTCTTTGGCATGGGGGATGAGGAGGTGTATCGCCTCTTCAGATTCAGCCCTGATGTAATACTTGAACTAACCACAACCCTGCAGGATGACATCACCAGCCCAACACACCGCTCACAAGCAGTGCAGCCACTGGTGAAGGTCCTGGCAACACTTCATTTCCTTGCCAGTGGATCATTCCAGCATACAAGTGGAGTGGTGGCTGGGATGTCACAGTCCTCCATAAGCAGATGTGTGCACCAGGTTGTCCCTGCAATCCTCAGACGCATGTCCAACCAGTTCATCAGACCCACCACTGAGGAGCTGCGGCTGAAGGCAATGACAGATTTCTACAACATTGCCAGATTCCCACGCACCATCGGGGCCATTGATTGCACAAATGTGGCCCCACAGAGCACATATACCGCAATCGGAAGCATTGGCATTCCATCAACGTACAGGTGATAGCTGATGCCCAACGCCTCATATGGCACGTCCGTGCCAAACACCCCGGGTCCAGCCATGACAGCTTCATATACCGTCAGAGCCCCATCCCTACCGAATTCGAGCAGAACATGTATGGGGACAGCTGGCTGGTTGGTGAGTGACAAGGGAGTCAGGCATGACTATCCCCTCCCGTGATGCACAACAGAAGTCGCACATGCATGACTAACATCCTCCTGTCTTTTACCTTACAGGTGACTCTGCATATGCACTGGGACCCCATCTAATGACTCCTTTCCGGAACCCCCAAACCAGAGGAGAGAGAAAATACAATGAAGCACACATCAAAACACGTGGAGTGGTGGAGCAAACATTTGGGCTCCTGAAGTCCCGTTTCCGCTGCCTGGATAAGTCCGGGGGGACCCTATTGTATTCCCCTACCTTTGTGTGTCAGATCATCGCTGCATGTTGTATTCTGCACAACTTTGCTATGAGAAAAGGCCTGCAGATTGACATACGTGATGACCTGACCCCCGACCCACACAGTCCCCACCTGCCAGAGGAGAACCAGTCTGCTGATGGAAGAGCAGTCAGGAGGGTCCTCGCCGTAGGCATCTTTGGACACTAAACCAATACATTAATCACACAGACAGTGCACACGTGTACACCACTGATGTCCCTAGATCACACACACCACATGCACATCGCATTGGATTAGCCCAAGTCCAGCATGTAGGAGTTGGGAGCAGCAACGCCAGCGTCAAGGCCCCAATGATGTCACTGTCCATTCACACACCTTTCACACGTCATTCATTCAGCCGTGGGGTTGACTTCACCACCACGGCCGAGGGTGACACCCCTTACTTTCAGGAGTGCCACCCTCTCACATTCACACACCATTCACACTGTCCCCTGCACTCCTGACCGTGTGCAGTACAAAATTAAAAAAAATATCTCATAACCTGAGAACCAAAAAAAAAACAAACTCATGTCCTGAGTATAAACAAAAATATTCAAAAATAAACAAAAACTCATATCCTGAGTATAAACAATAATATTCAAAAATAAACAAAAACTCATATCCTGAGTATAAACATAAATATATAACAACCAAAAAAACAAAAAACCCTCATCTGGGATGACGGGGGCTCCTCCTTGGGGGCACTCTCGGGCTCCTCATCTGCCTGGAGGGAGTGGGGGGTGGGGGGGCATCAGGAGGAGGCTGATCCCCGGGTGGGCCACTCCTGGGAGCTGTTGGCTGCCTGCCCTCCAATGCCACAGCGATACGGCTCAGATACAGGTTTGTCTGGGCCTGCATCCTCAGCTGGCGGGTGATCTGATGCCGCTGGTCACGTTGCCGCTGCCTCCCCTCTTCCCGGATGGCAGCTGTGTTGTCTCGGACAGCTGCTGTCAAGTGCCGGATATCAGCCTGCACCTCCCCCAGGCTGGTCACAACGCCCTGCACACGACTGGGCAGCTGTGACATGGAGCCCAGGCTGTCAGCGACCCGGTCCAGGTGGCCAGCAATCTCCCCCATCTGCTGGGTCTGCTTGGCGTGGTCCAACAGCACCTGGTCCTCGACCAGATCACACACCCCCCTGGTCTTCCGGGTGGCCTTCCTGGGGGCAGAAGAAGGTTGTCCCCGTGGGGATGGAGTCGCCCTTGAGGGGCTACCTAGGATGGGGGAGGGGATCACAGAGGGCCCTGCAGAGGAGGAGGACTCCTCCAACATTAAAATAAACTCCTCTTCAGGGACAGGCTCCTCCACAACCACCTCTGCTGAAGTGGTGTGGGTACTCTCCTCCTCCACCTCGGTGTCTCCAGCACCCAGGGCCTCGTCATCAGCATCCCGTTGGGAGGTTGGGGTGGACTGGCCGGCACGAGATGATGGCCCAGCTCCGTCATCTGTGGATGACACAAAGCAGACACATGTTGGTGGTCCCACACACTTGGCACATGTACCCACCCCCCCCCCCCCACATGCAACACACCAAAAAGGGGGTAAAAATCACTTACCTGTCCTGGAGCCTTCCTCTACGGAGTCATAGCCAGGGACCCCCTCCAACTGCTCCCTGTCCAGGCAGCGGGCAACCACCTCCTCCTCCGCGGTCAGGGTGACAGGACATGGTGGACCACCACCTGTGCCCCTCTCATGGCTCCTAATGGTGGACACCTTGCCCCTCACCTTGCGCCGCAGGTCATTGATTTTTTTTTGAATGTCGCCTGCAGTCCGGGTGGAGTACCCTAGCACATTGACCCTGGCAGCAATGGTGGCCAGGATACCCTGCTTCCTTTCCCGGCTGGTCTTCCTGCTTTTTTTCCCATGGAGGAAATCATTAAACGTCTCCATAGCCGAGATTATCACAGAGACCTCCTGGGCATTATAGTTTAGGTTCCTCCTCTCTTTGGGGGTAGCGGGAGCAGCCATTACAGGGCAAAAGTATCTTCCCTGGGGTGGGGGGAAATGGAACTACTTTTGCGCCGGAATGGCGTTTCCGCCAGCGCTTTTAAGCGCCCAGCGGAACGCATTGCGCTGACGTTTCCCAGGAAGTGGTGCCGACGGAAGTTGTGAGCATGCGCACAAGGGGGCGAGTGGAGCCGCACTCACTGCGCATGCTCCGTGGATGATGCGCTGAACGTAAGCCTCTGCGCTGGGCTCCGCCCATCATTTACATATGATCACACCCACTTCCACTTGCGTCGGGTTACGCCAGCGCATTATCGTTACTCTGGCGCAAGTTTAAGCGCAACTGCTATGTGAATTACAGGACTTGCGCTGAAAGGGTCTTCAGAGTAACGTAAATGAGAAGCGTTACTCCAGAGGAAAGATACTCTCATCTACCTGAATCTGGCCCTATGTTTGACTTGGTAGTGGAACATATCAATAATGGTAGGGAAAAAAAAGGAAAAAGCAAAGAAAAGCTAGAAAGAGCCAAGAAGACGGAATACAGCTTTTAAGTGCACATGTGCCCAGATTAGAGACTTTCAATTATTTACATATTAATAACAAGCAAGCATTCAGAGCAATCTAGCTACTTGTAGTGTGAAGCAATTCATTGTTAAATATTCTTAAAGAGCACAATAAAGACTTGCACTGCTAGATGTGCTTTGCAGTATGTGTGGTAAATATAGAGGTGTAAAAAATAAGGTTTTCCGTTTTCTGACCCCTTTCACGCTGGAGCGCATTGCAGGCGCTATAGCGTTAAAAATAGCTCCTGCAATACGACCATAAAAATCTGTCCCCATTCACTCCAGTGTAAAATCCCAAGGGGCTTTTACACTGGAGCGGTGCGCTAGCAGGACGGTAAAAAAAAGTCCTGCTAGCCGCATCTTTGGAGCGGAGAAGAAGCGTCATGTTTACCGCTCCTCCTCCTCCGCTGCTGCCAATTGAAATCAATGGGACAGCGCGACTATACCGCTTCAGCAGCGCTTTCTCGGCCTCTAGCGCGCGGGGGGGGGGGGGGAATTGCCTCGCTATCGGCCGAAATCCAACAAATCCACCCATAGCGTCGGCGGTAAAAATAGCAGCGTTTTACCGCCGACGCTATGGGTGGCACAGTGTGAAAGGGCTCTTAACTGCAGCTCATGGGACGGTAAACCAGCTCCATAGGAAAGAATGGGATTTCTAACTTGACATGCATATTCATGTAGCAAAATGTTTTTCTGTACGAAAACAGAAAAGTTTAACTAGGCCCTAAAGTTGGGATTCGGTTTCTAACAGCTTACAGAAGCTGGTGTTATTTTGCATCAGAAGGCTAGTAGACTGCTAAGATTCTACTTCCATAGGGAAAATATTAAAGCAGAACTTTGCCCCAAACGGGAAGTTCTGCTCTTTATCATCCTCTCTCCCCCACTATATTTGGAACTTTTTTTTTTTTTTTTTTTTGGAGGGGGTTGGGGGGCAGGCAGCTATTGTAAAACAGGTACTTGGGCGGTCCAAGCGGAAGTTCTCCTCTTCTCCACCATACCCAGAAGGACTGGCTTATTACGGTATTGGATGGAGTAACAAAGAGGCAGGTGAGTATGAAGAAGGTGAGTATCAACGGGCAGGGGTTCCTTTAGAAAAAAAAAAAAAAAAAAATCTCTTCATGTTGAGATTTTGTTTAACTTTTATTAAAGTTGTCCTTTCTGGATACAAATGTTGATGAAGGCATAGTATTGTGCCACAATGTTTGAACTATTGTAGCTTGCTGTATTTGTAGTATTGACTTTATTAAATGTTAATCTTTTTCTGTACTATTGAACAGGTTAAAAAGCAAATATTGGATGAGAAAATCTATTGCCCTCCAGAAGCATCTGTGCTGTTGGCTTCATATGCAGTGCAAGCAAAGGTGTGTTTTCTTCATTTTGCCAGACTCAAATGTATCTATGATGTTTTTTTTTTTTTTTGTTTTCTGTAGCGCGGCTACAATAAAAAAAGAAAAAGGTTGCTGGTGCATACCTCCCTTTACACTTGGCACACTTAAATCCTCATTTACAGACCTCAGATGCATGCTTACCTGCAGGGAGCCTTGGCATGGTTTTCTTTATTCATTCCAGGATTTCTTCCCTGCTGCCACATTTATATTTTGGCTATAATATACAGAAGTTTGTTCACAGAGCTATGCTTACTTCCTCAACCAACAGGAAGCTGGTCCAAAGATACATTTTCAGAACCTGGCATCCAATCCTAGGATGAGTTTGTGAATTTGAAACTATGAAAATAAACTGTGTGTGTGTATATGAGAGAAAGAGTGGGCAGGGCCGAAAGGCAGCTCCATGTCTGAAAGGACACACAGAGTTGCAGTTGGGCTTGGGTGTCCCCATAGAAAGCACTCAACAGGAGGGAGGGGCCAGGAGCAGAGAAGATGCACCAGAGAAGAGGAGGATCCAGGCTACCCTTTGCCAATCCATTACACAGAGCAGGTAAGTATAACATGTTTGTTATTGTAAAAAAAAAAAAAACAAGACTTTACAATCACTTTAAAAGTAGTATGGCCAAAGCTTTTTTGTCCATACTTATCTTCGGGGTCACAGGAGTGCACTTTTTTTTTTGCAATCCTATGACCCAGATTCAGCCACCCAGATTTCAGACTGAAAGCCGGCTCAGCCTCTTTGCATGCCACGGGGAGCCTGAGCCAGCCACTCCCACACTTCTCCAAAGCCTGGCGCCACAGTGAGCCCTGGAGGGGCAGAGCAGAGAGTGGTGACTGACAGTTGCTGCACTCTTCTCAATGAAGCTCTAGAATTGAGTGATCAGCGATCATGTAATCTCTGTCTTAGCGCCACACATATGCTACAGCCATAAATGTGTTTTATTTTTATTTTATTTCTTTTTATAATCCACACTTCTCTCTTTAATTGAGAGCATTTTCTTGAAACAAGCAGTTTTGAAAACAGTCTATCTACTATTAACAATACACACTTACATGAGTTGATTTCTTACGGAAAGTTTACTGTTTATTGCCTCTCTTTAGTATGGAGATTATGATGCGTCTGTACACAAACGTGGGTTCTTGGCAGAAGAGGAGCTACTTCCCAAGAGAGTAAGTTCATTTACATCTTTTAGATATGCGTACAAGTTAAAAATCAAGAATGTCTTCTTCACAGTATTGCCTGCATAATTAGTCCACTGTTTTGGCAGTTGCAATGAATTTATTGCAGCCAGTCTGATTAAAACTATCTTTTCTGTCATTTCCATTCAAGTCATAGCATGCACTTCACTATTCTAATATGACCATTGTAATAATACAAACAATAGTTCTTTTTTTTTTTTTTTTTCCCACATCAGGCTTAACCCAGGGTTGAGAGGTGTTAGAGGGGTTCATCTTTTTTTCCGCCCATCATGTTTCCACCTCAGATTTGCATCATTTGTGGGGGGGTTCTCTATGTTTTCTGTATTTTATCATTTTTTTTTTTTTCCCACTTGTTTCTTTTATTTTATTATTGTTGATATGTATATATATATTTTTTGTTTTTTTTGTTTTATTTTTTATTTTTTTCTCAATATATTAAAAGTATGGTTACAGATGACTACCCATGCTCATAATAAATGACGCGACCATTTCTCCCCCCGGCGCCCCCCTCCCTGGATCTCTATGAGTATATTTATTCCTCCCCCCCCTATTATTAAAGCCCCCCCCCCTTCTTTCCCTCTTTTCCGTATTGGATCGGGTCGTATCATTTACAAATTTGTTTCTAGTAGTATTTCAGTGGCTTTTTCCGATGTTTTATAAGTTCTCCATTTATCCCAAATCTTTCCGTCTCTTCCTCCCGCCTCCTCCCCCAGGTCAGCCCTTCTTAAATACTCCATCTCTGCGATGTGGTCAACCCTGTGTATAAATTCTTTTAGAGGAGGTTTATGTGGGTGAAGCCAAAATTTCGGGATTAGTCCCTTTGCTGCGTTTAACAGCACTGGGACCAATGTTGAGGCGTAACATTTTTTTTTCCCCTTTTTGTGTACCTTGTCTGTGAAAGAGACAGGTCAAAAAATCTAATGATATCTTTTCTCCTGAAATCTCCTCAATCATTTTGAGGATTTCAGTCCAAAATTCCCGAATTATCGGGCAGTCCCACCATATATGCAGAGCAGTTCCTACCTGATTACAGTTCCTCCAGCAAAGGGGGGAGTTAGCTGGTGATATTTTATTGAGTCTGGCAGGTGTCAAATGCCATCGCATCATGCATTTATAATTAGCTTCTACTGTTGTTATATCTTTTGCATAGGAGAATGTTGCTCTGACCATTTGTGTCTCATCTATTCTTTCTCCGATTTCTTTCTCCCAAGCATCTATACTTTGTAATGTATCTTTTGTCCCTATTTCTGTAAGGATTTTGTAAGTCGTCGCGATTCCATGTTGTAATGGTTCTCCCCTGGTGCAAAGTTTTTCTATTGAATTTTGTGCTGTGTTATCTCTTATAGGTGCTGGGAGCGTGATTACAAAGTGCTTTAGTTGTAAATATTCCCAATCCGTTATCTGTTGTGTCCCATCTTCTACGTGTATCTCGTCTTTATTTTTTATTTTCCCTGTGCTACTATATCCCCAAGTCTTTTACTACCTAATTTTTTTCCTAATTTAGTCCTATTTCCCGGTGCAAATAGATTTGTGTTTACTAATTGGATTAATGGGGAATTATATTCCCATTTTTCCCGCTTATGTACCAGGTCCCATATCTTGTAGACCTGTTTTGTTAAACTATGTGTATTTGGGTAAATTATTCTAAATTTGGGTGGTATCCATATATTTGTGTTTAAGTGCTGTTTACTTATCTCATTTTCTATGTGAGCCCATTTTTTTAGTGATTTCTTGTTTGTCCATTCAACTAATCTCGCTAAGATTACAGCTTGGTAATATCTTTTTATATCTGGGAGAGCCAGTCCCCCTCTTTTTTTTTGCTCTAGTTAGGGTTGCATAGCTTATAATTGGTTTTTTATCTTGCCATATGAAATTTGAAATTATCTTTTTTGTTACCTTAAAAAAACTTTGTGGGACATTTATTGGGAGCATTTGAAATTTATAAATAATCTTTGGTAGAACTGTCATTTTAAATAGATTAATCCTCCCCATCCAGGTAATCTGTTTGTGGGAGAGGTTTTTGAGATCACGTCTTATTTCGTTAAGTAAGGGGATGTAGTTTGCCTCGAAGAGGCCCGCCACTTTAGGGGTTATTTTTATTCCCAGGTAAGTAAGTGATTTTTGTTCCCACGTAAAGGGAAATGCGCTACGTAGGGCCGCCTCTTCCTTTTGTTCAATCCCTATATTCATAATTACAGTTTTTACTGGATTTATTTTAAAGTTAGAGAGTCTACCGTATCTTCCTATTTCCACTAATATATTAGGTATTGATGTTTTGGGCTTGGTCACATACAGGAGGACATCATCGGCATATGCTGCCAACTTCTGTTCCTCTTCTCCCGCTCTCACCCCCCCTATCTCTGGATTATTCCTAATCATGCACAGCAGTGGTTCCAAAGCTAATACATATAGGAGGGGGGAGAGCGGGCATCCCTGCCTTGTTCCATTCATCATGTCGATCACCTGAGATTCCCTCCCATTTACCTTAACTTTTGCGGTGGGGGACTTATATAAGTTTCCTACCCATTTCATGAATATGGGGCCCAATCCTATATTTCTTAAAGTCTCCATCATGAACCCCCAGTTGACTCTGTCAAACGCTTTTTCAGCATCTAATGACATGAGTACGGCTGGGGGTCCATCTCTTTTATCATCCTGTAACAACAAAAGTGTTCTTAAACTATTGTCCCTCCCTTCTCTGCCTCTTACAAATCCCGTCTGGTCTGGACTTATCAGGTCAGGCATATACGGTTTTATCCTTGTTGCCAATATCTTAGCAAAGATTTTTATGTCGGCATTTAACAGTGCAATTGGGCGGTAATTAGAGCAGAGCGTCTTATCTTTTCCTGGTTTGGCAATGATAGCGATATTAGCCAGAAGGGATTCTTTCCTCACCTCTTCTGTGCCTCCTAGTTTATTAAAATAAATACACATTTCTGGAATTAATAACTCACTGAATTTTTTATAGTATTTTATTGAAAAACCGTCTGGGCCTGGGCTTTTCCCCCCTGGGGTTCCTTGGATCGCTTGACTGATTTCTTCGTGAGTTATTGGCTCTTCTAGGGTTTCTACTATTTCGTTTGTTAGTTTAGGTAAATTAGATTCCCGTAGATAATCTCGTATTTTTTTCCTCTCTGTTTGTCTTTTCCTCATGTGTCTCACCTTTTCTAATTGAGTATAGTGAGGCATGGAACGTCCGGAAAGCTTCCGCTATCTCAGACGTCCTAAACCGCATATGTCCTGACTGATCTTTTATTTTTTCTATATAGTTTTACATTTTTTTTTTTTCTTTTGAGATCTTGGCGAGGTACTTTCCTGGTTTATTTCCCCAAAGATACCTTTCTTTCATGACGTTTTTGAATGTATTTCTGGATTCAATCTCCATTAGATCTCTTAAATGAATCCTCTTTATTAACATTTCCTGATATACTTTTTTGTTATTTTTTTGATTTTTATGTTTTGTTTCTAAGTCTTGTAACTCTTTGATTATCTTGTTTCTGTTTGCATCTCTTTCCTTTTTTTTTTTTTGCTCCTAAGGAAATTAATTTCCCTCGAATATTAGCCTTATGGGCTTCCCAAATGGTAGCTATTTTTACATTAGGGGTGTGGTTTAGCCTAAAATATTCGTCTATATCTGTTCTTATTATGTCTACAACTTCCGTATCTTCTATTAACTCATTTAATCTCCAAGATCCCCTTCTCTCTTCAATTTCTGAAAAATATATGTTCAGTGTGACCGGGGCATGGTCCGATATTGTCGCTACCTCTATTGCGGCATTATCCACAGATTCTAAGGTTTCATGATCTACCATTATGTAGTCTAGCCTCGAATACATATTATGAACTGTAGAGTAAAATGTGTAATCCTTTTTAGTTGGGTTAAAAACCCTCCAGGGATCTATTAGTTGGCACGAAAAAAGTTTCTTTTTAACTATTTGTTGTTGCTTTGTGTTTCCTATGTTAACTGTTGACATTCTGTCTAGTTGTGAATCTAGGGTGAAGTTAAAATCCCCAGCTAGGACCACTTTTCCTTTTTTAAATTCCATGAGTTTGTTCAGAATCGATGTTAGATACCTCTGAGGAAGTTTATTTGGACCGTAGACATTGGCCAGCGTATATCGTTTACCGTGTAAAAGACCTCTTAAGAACAAATATCGGCCATCAGGATCAACTATCCTGTCTTCTACAGAAAAACTTAATTTTTTCCCTATACCAATAGCGACTCCTCTTGATCCTCTCTGCGGAGAGTCTCCGTAATACCATGTTGGGACTGCCCGAGAATTAAGCCTCACTCTTGAGTCAAGGGTTATATGTGTCTCCTGGAGGAAAACTACATCAGCGGAAAGTCTCTCGATTTCTTTTAGGATCATGTGTCTTTTACGCGGAGAACTAAGGCCCCTTACATTATAGGTGATTAGGGTTACCTTAGACATATGGGTAGTTCTGGTCACTTACAATCTTTCCCTCTCTATTTCGTCTTCTCCTTATGTTCTGGTTATCCCCCGATCCAAATATTATTCGTCTCATCTCCCTACCACTCCCTTCCCCCCCCCCCTCCCCACCCCTATCCCAGGTTTCCCTCCACCCCCCTCTCCCCCCTTCCCAAAGATTTCAGTTCCAAAGGAAGTGCAAAGTAAAATATGGAAAGTAAAAAAATATGGAATTACTCCCAGTCCTGCAGACCCCCATATCCTGGACCGGCTTCCTTATTCTGAGTTCCTTTGGATTTAAGTTTAGTACTTACAGTTTCATTTGGTTGCGGTTTTACGGCTTGACTGTGGCTGTAGCTGTAACTGAATTATGAAATTTAGTACCAGGCAGGAGGCTTAGACGTTGATGGTACCAGAATGTCCAGTCCAGTAGATTACAAGCCTATATGAATCTGCAAGTCTGCAGATCAACTACAGACTTACAGACTTGCTGGATCCCCTGCAATCTTATTTTCGTTGAGAATCGGAGCCTCCAGCCCTCACCCGCCTCCTCCAGCGGCTGGCCCCCCCCCCGTCTGCGCCCGGCACCTCACCGGCACCTCCTCATGATCTCCCGCATCACTAGCTCGCAAGCTGAAACTCACACCACCCCATACGGCCACACGATCCGGGAGCAGCTCCGCGGCGGGGCACAGGAGCCGTAAACACGAGGACGCCACTGGCGGGCAGACACCAGCAACAGCCTCTAACCCTCGGCTGAACAGAACCAGAACCACAATCCCGCAGGCGGGGGGAGGGGAGGCCGAGATCCACGAATGCGCTACGGAGGCTTGCGGCGCCCGGAACCCAGGACCAGGTCTGGACAGCAGGGAGAGCCGACGTGACAGCACGGTGAGCTATCCCTATGCGAGATCTGTGAGTGTGAATATTGAGAAGCGAGAAGTGAGAGGGAGCGAGGATCCACTCAATGGAGACGCTTAAAGCTCGGCATTATTCGGCATTATTTTCAGCAGGCAGCTAGGCAGCTAGTTGAACAGCTTGGTGCTCAACCATCTCAGCGTTGCGGGACCTTCCCAGGGCTCCTTCCCTAACCAGCCTGAAGTGAAACTCGCGCCATCCTAGACTCCTCCCTCAGACAATAGTTCTATTTGACAATTCAATATCGCCCGGGGGTGAGATAAGCTTTATAGGTGGCAGTGTATGCGATCATTCTTACGTACAGTTTATTAAAAAAAAAATGTAAATCTTTCTTATAAGTATAGGGTATCATACTCATTTATACACCTGTTTTAAAAAGAGTGATTAATAGGCCAGGAGTAAGGATGAGCCCTGGTGTGTTTGCATAGTACACGTGCAGAGCCCACCAGGAAGTGTGCACGGCACTGTGCTAATCACAGCCAGGGAGCCATTTCCCGATCTCTACAATGTCTCCCTGGCTATTATTAGCGCAGCGCCGTGCATACTTCCTGGTGGGCTCTGCACGTGTACTATGCGAACACGCCAGAGCTCATCCTTAGCCAGGAGCTTTCCATCATCTGCTTCTCCCGAAGCAGCGAGACTCCTGTTGCAAAATGCGTTGAGACCTAGCACAGTCATCCTAGACTACTGACAGTCATCTGCATGACATAATCAGATCTCATGGAAAGGTCTATGACAAAAATGCAATATTGATTTATATGTTGATGATTAACATGTGGTTTATTTTCTGTATCAATTGTTTTTAAATGCTTGTTAAATAAATAATTGTATACTTTTTACTTGAGGTATGCTTTTTAAAAGTCCCAAGGGCATTTTTGTTTTTTTGTTGTGTGCATACTATTGGGGCTGAGCATTACCTTCACCCATATTGCGCTAGCTCGACTTTATCTTTTTCTGCATGGCTTCTCCACTGCTTCACGTGGTTTACTTTTGATTTGTAAGGACTACATATTCTATATTGGATTTCTGCCTGCAAGCAGTAATGTTACATGTGGGACTTTTCTTGTACTGACTGTGCCTACTGAAACTCCTCTTCAGCAGCTCTGGGCACAAAGCAGTGCCATCTCGCAGAACATTGTGAATGTCTCATTGAATTAAAGGACATAAGTGTGTGTGAGATTTTCAGAAATTCATTTGAAAAAAAATCAGGATCACTCTATTAATAGGCTAGAAATAATGGAAATGTAACGTAGAAATTAGTATATTTGACATTTTGACCATAGATACACTTTAAGGACTTAATTGCTGTGAAGCAACATGGGCTAAGACTGCATTCACACTTGAGCGTATGGTTAATTAGGTGGAAAGTATTGAGTTTTTTTTACCACGATTTTTACTGCATTTTTATGATTTTTTTTGCAGCAATTTTGTACAGGTCAAAAGGTCACCAATGTAAAAAGCAGAAAAATGCCTGTAATGTGCCCAAAAATAAGCTTGTGTACTTTTTTGAGCTTCAGGCATTTTACTTCAGGCGACGAAACGCTCAGATTTGAACAGGGGCCATTTAAATCGATGCGATTTTTGCTTGTTGGGCATCTTTGAACTTTTAGAAATTAGCGTTTTACAAAATGAAAATGCTCATGTGTGAATGTAGCCTAAAATTGCTGTGCTGCTATGCAGATTAAAAATACTGCTTTCAAAAGGGGCCGTCCGTTAATGTGATCGTTCGTACACACCTTTCGGGAGCAGATCACAGCCGTTCATGCAAAATTATCGGAAGAGACAAACGTTAGCAATTTTATTTTTAATTGGTACAATATTAATAAAAAAATAATAAAATTGAAAGACAACGCATCTTCGGAAACCAAAGCGTACAATACAACACTTTTACATCACTTCTGAAGTTGTATTATGCCGTACAATGATTTAGTACCGGTAAATTAGTCCGGTCATTCGTCCGATAGTCTCATCATCTGTACGAGGCTTTAGATGTGTTGGAAACTGCCCCTTCCCCATGTAAATTTTTGCTCGGATGAGAATTTTTGTATTACACATTTAACTCTACTAATGATTTTATTAACTCCATTGTTAAAGAGACATAGTCAATTTTCCTATTCGTTTTGAGTGTTTTTACCTAAAATGTATTTCTTACTTGGAGATTTTTGTATAGGCTTGCTCTCCCATATATTTGTAATCCTGTTAAATGTAGACATTTTGCTGATAATCCACAAGTGAGAGGGAAGCTTAGTAACTATAATGACTGTCTAACTACTTAATAACTGCTGAGATAAGATAGCTATGTGTTGTTTTCAGGGAGTTGTACAACTTGCATTTTGAGAAAGGAAGCAGAACCTGCCTATATAATGAGCAAATATGGCTGCCCTGTTGTAATTATAGAATCGCATATTATATGCCTGAACAAATATTTTTAGAATGCAATTTTGTTAGGATTATGTACAGTAAGATTATTTGCTACCTACCTTTTTATCTTATATTACTGAAGACAATTATTTTTTGCAAAAGAGCAACATTTTTAAGGTAACATGTTTTGCATACAATAGCTTATGAAATAAATTGTATTAAAAATGATGTACAAATATGTAAAAAATAAATAAATCATGAGATGGAGAGAGCAAAGGATTTTTTAAACCGGACTGGCACAGTGTTATTTTCTAATACAACTCACTGCTTCCCATAGACTCTGAGGAAAGCTACGGGCAGTTGGCTCCGTTTGTCTCCTGTATGGGATATTTCATGTAGCTTTGAATGTTATTAGTAGCTCTCCAAATGCATATAAATTTGTTTTTTGGAGTAAATCAGTCCTTTTTAATTTATAATTTGAATAGAGGGCCTTTTAATTGATTAAGGACATTCTTAAAACGCAGTTCATTTAGAATATTGTAACCCTGTGTGCTTGACTAGCCATGGGGTGTCCCGTCCATCAGGCGTTTTTAGTATCGCCATATACAATATGTCAGCAATAATATGAGCAGTGTAACTCTCTAATTCAGGTTCTGGTCCCACTTTCTTCCTCATCCTTGCAGAAATCTTTTTAAAGTAAGAGGAGACAATAAAGTGCTCATCTAGTTCAAGCTTCAGATGGCCTCATTGGCGCTAGTAGAAAGCTATAAACGGCTCCAGGGGGGTTTTCAGTTGCGTTTCACTGTTTGTTTGTTTTCCCTCCCTATTTCAGGTAATTAACCTGTATCAGATGACTCCAGAAATGTGGGAGGAGAGGATCACTGCCTGGTATGCAGAGCATCGTGGACGAACCAGGTAAGATACCATCTTGGTTTCAGTACTTTCGTAGATTTTACTGTACATGGATTGCACAGAAAATGTGAATTGCACATGGGAATCCTTCTTTTTTTTTTTTTTCTTTTACTTTAAAGCGGAAGTAAACCCATCGATTTGATAGTTTAAAAAAACAGTTATTTTTGCCGGAAATACTAGCTGTCAATTTGCTTGTGCTCACAACCAAACTGTCAAACCATCCAATGGCTGGTTTCATAACTGATCACATGGCAGTTGCAGATTAAACAAAGGCCAAGATGGCAGCTTCCTTGGCTTAAAACGAGGAGGGTTTATTTCCACTTTAATACCACTATTAATTTTTCCTTTCTGAATATTCGAAGGACATTTCGGTACAAAGCGGGTCATCTCTTGTTTGCACATTGTTCACATTCTTCCTGTTTGAAAAATACTACATGCTAGTCTTTTTTATTGGTCTCCTTTTCCCATGAGTTTTACCGATCAAAACAAAGTACAGTTTACAATAATTCAGAGTATTACTTTGTCAATCTAGACACAGAAACATGGATACAGTGTACAATAAGCAGAAAATATACATAAATTATATGCAGGTATATTGCAATACCCGATATTCAAGTTTTTATTCAAGTTTTTAATTATAGAGATAGGGGAGAGCCCAACCCCAGTACTGACGAGTAAAAGTCGTCTCAAGATGCGATATCCACTGGATATTAAGGGTGGGGCTAGTCCCCTTGAGGGAAAAGAGGTAATCATGTAGAGGTTCCTCTTTTGGCACATTAAATATGTACTCTGTAAGAAGGTCCTTATCCAGAAACCAACTGTTTGTATTGAGTGAATAGTGATCAGTCCAACTTTCTAAATATAAATAAAGAAATAACTTCAACTGATAGTGATAAATAAAGTGTACAATATCAAAATAATGTGAACAACGAATGATTATGCTGTGCGAAAAAGTCCTTCCCAATGTGTTAAAAATGGTGTGTCAAACATTTCTTCTGTATTAGGTCTTAATAATTCTTGTAAACTTAAAGCGGAGGTTCATCCTAAATAAAGTCTCTCTCATGTGATCCAGCATACTGGCGTCAGCGTATTTTCGTAAGATGTGACGCGCTATACTGGCGCCGTCCACCACGGGGGAAAGAAATTAAAATTGAACATAATACAGTAAGTGGGGGATTTAAAAAAAAAAAAAACAGCATACTGGCGCTGACGCCAGTATGCTGGATCACATGGGAGAGATTATATTTAGGGTGAACCACCTCTTTAATGCTCCCCGAGCTCTTACCTCCATGAGGAATATATGAGGAATATAGTCGGCCTTATCGATCTCCTAAGATCAGGACGATTCTCCAACTCCTAATCTCTCAAGGAAATTTTGGTTCCTGATATTGCTGAATCCAGTTGAGGGTTTCCAATGGTGAAGGCAACTTTCAAGCTCATATGGTGGTTTCATGGTTTCCAATATTATATAGGGATAAAGAAAAAACCTCCCATAGAGTAAAAACTGTATATATACAAACAATATTTATTGAAGGCCAAATGGACTCTTGCATTAAAAAGGGAATTAAAAGTGCAAGCAGTGCGTTGTAAACAGCGTTTGGACGCCTCTTGCGTCACTTCCGGTTAGTTCGGTTTATCCAGACAGTCATGCGGCGTGATGTAACGCGTAGGGAGTGGGGTATACAAGAGCGTTCTGAATTAGTGGAAGTTAATCCTCCTATCATTTTCAGCCAAGGAAGCTGCTATTTTAGCCTCTGTTTAATCTTCAACTGCCATGATGCTGCACATGTGATCCTTTATGAAACCAGCCATTGGATGGTTTGACAATTTTAGTTGAGAGCACAACCAAAGTGACAGTTGGCATTCCCAGCATGCTGGTAATACAATAGTTTTTTTAAACTTTTAAATCAATGGGTTTACTTCTATTTTAACTAAGACCACTTTCACACTGAGTTGCTGGCTGCATTGATGATAAAGCACCACTAGTTTTAGCAGTGCTTTACAACCGGTTTAGCTGCGATTTTTGGCGGCTAGCTGGGTGCTTTTAACCTCCACTAGTGGCCGAAAAAGGGTTTGTAGGTGCTTCGGCAGCGGTACTCATTGATTTCAATGGCAGGGCCGGTTTAGGAGCGGTGTATACACCGCTACCGCACTGCCCCCAAAGCCGCTGCTTGCATGACTATTTTTCCTGTCCTGCAAGCACTCGGGCTTTCACACTGGGGCTGCAAGAGGCAGTTTACAGGCGTTTTTCATTCACTATTTACAGCGCTAAAACGCCAATAAAATGCCTCAGTGTGAAAGTAGCCTTAGTGAATACCGTATTTGCCGGCGTATAAGACGACCTCCTAATTTTCCAGCTAAAATGTTGGTTTTGGGATATACTCACCGTATAAGATGACCCCTTTCCTACTAGTCATGCCTCGCCTCACCTCACTGTGCCACCGTTGCATGCCTCACTGTGTCACTGCATGTCTCGATCCCTTACCTCAGGGGTGTCCAAACTTTTTTTCAAAGAGGGCCACTTTTTTTGAAGTGAACATGCTCGAGGGCCGACCATTTTGTCTGACATTCTTTGAACATTTAAAATTTGGTCTAAGTGTGTTCGTCTGAGCACTAATATACTGCCCAACAAGAATTCTCTTGTCTGTGTGGCTGTGTGTGGTGAGGAGATGAGCTCGGGTGATAAACAGAACAGTCATCCAATGGCATCCCAGGAAACGAGACTTCCTATTACAGACGCCATCGAGTAAACAGGAGATTCTCTTTATGTAATATGACGGCGCTCTTTGTGTCCCCTCCGAGGCAGCGCCGATAAATACAGTATATATATATATATATATATATATATATATATATATATATATATATATATATATATATATATATATATATATATATATATATATATATATATATATATATATATATATATATATACATATATATATATATATATATATACATATGAGGCTGCAATGGCTATATATATCCAAATCCCCAGGGGGGCCATATTAAATCACCAGGGGGGCCGCAATTGGCCCCCGGGCCGGACTTTGGACATGCCTGCCTTAACTTATCCCTGGACCCTGACATGCTGAATCTCAGACCGTGGCCATCCATTTTTCAAAAGCCGTGCCTCCTCTTTCTGCTGTTCCGTGATAGGTGGAACACACAGCTTCCCAGAAGACACTATATTCACCTATCACGGATGAGAGGGCATCCGTGATAGGCGAAACACTGAACAAAGTGTCTCCTGGGAAGCTGAGTGTTCCGCCTATCACGGAACAGCAGAAGGAGGAGGCGCGGCTTTTGAAAAATGGCCCGCCGCGGTAAGGTTACCGGCATATAAGACGACCCCAAACCTTTAATAAAAATTTCAGGGGTTAAAAAGTCGTCGTCTTATACGCCGGAAAATACAGTAATGACTGACTTTTTGTAGAGATTTCGAGGTACTGTGTTGTTGTTAAAGAGGAGTTCCAGCCACCTTTGGGAAAAAGTCAGCAGCTACAAAAACTGTAGCTGCTGACTTAAAAAAAAACAAACAGACACTCACCTGACCCACGATCCAGCGGTGTGCTCACCCCAGTCAGTCTCGCCTGCTGTCTTCGGTCCCCGGCAGGATTATCTTCAACATGGGCACACGACTGTGACCGCTTTTAGCAAGTAGTGCTGCGCATCGTGATTGGTGTATGCAGTCTTCTGGGACCAGTCTTTGTCCTAGAAGACTGCAAGAGGGAGGGAGGAGAACTTTCTGCAGCGCTCAGAATGGAAGTGGGAAGCAGTTGCCTGTCAAAATCTGGTACCTGCTCCTCAAAAGTGCCAATTGTGCAAGAGGAGCGGAGGGCGAGTCCTTAAAGCAGAACTTCCCCTTTTGGATGAGAAAATGCCCAGGCTCTTTAGGCATAGAGTGTTCGGTTAATTTTTGAACTGGAGTACTTGAGTCCATAAGGACCAAAGTGCAATAGACCAATAGATATGAAGTAAATTACCTGTCACAATCTGACATCGCAAGCAGGAGTCGGGTACTGAGGGTTGGGTAAAGAGAAACATTTGCGCTAGGTGAGAAATTTGTGTATAAATGTGTCTATGACAGATTCTGCTGCTAAACACTATAACTTAGATATAAAGCACAAAAAATATAGATACAATAAGTGTAGCGCTGAAATTATAAATCCTATGTTGCCAAGTGATTCCAAATGTAAACAATGTGAAAAAAGTATTAAAAACAGGAATGATAAAAACGAATAAGTGTGCAATAAATCGCTAAAAGTTCATGAATGAAGGAACCCGTGAAGAAACACGGGGTTCGATATATTCCTGTGATAATATGTGGGTGAAATTGAAACAATCTATCTTTGGAACACATCCGGTTCACCCAGTTGGTAACTGTGTCAATTGTGACTGGTAATTTCTGGAGGGTTTCCACAAGGTGCTGTGTGCAGCAGCCCCCCTCTGCCATTTTAATACTTACTTGATCCCCCTCTCTATCAAGTGATGTCCACAGCTGCCTCATTCGCCTGGGACTACCCTCCTCGTTGGCTGAGACACAACAGCGGTGCAATTGGCTCCTGCTGCTGTCAAAGTCAGACAAGGAGGAGAGAGAGGGGTGGGGCCAAACTGAAGCTCCGTGTCTGAATGGACACAGGGAGCTTCACCTCGGCTTGGGTGTCCCCATAGCAAGCTGCTCCCTGAGAGGGGCACTTAAAGGGAGGGAGGGGTCAGGAGAGCCAAAGAGGGACCTGAGAAGAGGAGAATCTGGGCTGCCCTGTGCACAACCAACTGCACAGAGCAAGTAAGTATAAGGTTTGTTATTTTTATTGAAAAAAAAATGAGACTACAATCGCTCTAATGCCCTGTACACACGACCGGTTTTTCTGACATGCCAAAACCCAACGTTTTCCCAACGTGATTCCTCTCAAGCCTGCCTTGCATACACGCGTTCAGTCAAAAAAACGCGGTGACGTCCAACACATACAATGGCACTATAAAGGGGACGTTCCATTTAAATGGCGTCACCCTTTGGGCTGCTTTTGCTGTCCCTCGTGTTAGTAAAAGTTTGAGAGACGATTCGCGCTTTTCAGTTTTCATGCTTTTTAGTCCATTACAGCGTGACGAATGTGCCATCTCCATTACAAACGCTAATTTTACCAGAACGAGCACTCCTGTCTCATATTTGATTCTGAGTATGCGCGTCCCCCCCCCTCGGAAAAGCATACACGAGCGGGAAAAAAATGGAGCAAGTTTGAAGTTTGTTTTCGTCGGGGGGAAAACTGCTATGGAGCATACACACGATCGGTTTTCACGGCCAATCTAAAAAATGGCAGTTTTCTCGTTGTGGAAAACCGATCGTGTGTAGGAGGCATTCGGTAAGATTATAAAACTGCCTTTACAATCACTGTAAAGAGGCATTGAACACTTTTAAAATAAGGGCTGCAGCTGAATGTTGGGCTGTAGTCACCACCTGTATACTACATTGCTCCTCAAACCCCCCCCCCCCCCTTTCCAACACACACACACACACACTCGCTTCCTGCCAGGAGAGTGGTTGGACGTAGGCGGAACACTGCTGTAATAACATGGTTGCTGTTGGGCAACATTGCGTGTGTGAATCAGGATACACATACCTATCATCTTCCTTCAAAGTGGGAAGTATTGATACCTAAATAAGGACATGGGTTATCCTAATGCAGTATCATACTTTTTGCCTGAGGTTTCCTTCCCCCTTTAAAATCTGATAACAAAAAAATATATAGAAGCATGGAAAGGCAGTGTGCTCATACCAATACATCATATTTAAAGTGGAACTACACTGCAACTGAGCACCACAATACAGAAAAGTATTTTTTCCATTAATTTTGAATATTCAATGTAAACTCATCCACCCACTTATTTATGTCTCCTCTATAGATGTTTTGCTGAGAAATCACTTTCAAAAACGCCCTTTAGCATTTCTATGTCCATTTTGAATAAGGGCAGGTAATTCATGTAGCAATTACTTGTTGGAATCCATCTTCCCTTAGCTCAGACATCCAGACAGGAGTGTGTGCTTAGCTGAGAAAACCCAAAGTCTCCTTGAAAGAGTTGAGCCGAAAACCCCCTGGGTTTGGTTTGTGCCAGAGCTTTTGAACATCACAAAAGTTTGGACCCAAACCTTATTGAATTCTATGGGACCAGAATTAGAAAAATCAAGCCCCCATTTTGAAGGCTTGTATGCAAGTTATTGGCCAAAAAAAGGGTATGGGGTGCCGAGTATGTATGTATCGATGCAATTTTTTTTTTATTTTGTTTAAATATTGTTTTTACAGGAACAGGGATTTTAATGATGCTTGGTGGAAGTTGAAAACATATTTTAAATATAGTGCCTGGGGGGGGGGGCTCTAGTCTGCCTGTGCCACATCTGTACAGTGTATAGCACCTGCTGCAGCAAAACTGAGATTTTATAAAGAGAAAAAAAATTACATTTAAATTGCAAATACAATCTTTTTTTTTTTTTTTTTTTTTTTAAATAAGCCGTGGTGGGTCCCTCCCAAAATCTACACCAGACACTTATCTGAGCATGCAGCCTGGTCAGTCAGGAAAGTGGGGGGGGGGATGAGGGAGCTCCCTCCTGAACAATACCAGGCCACATACCCTCAACATGGGAGGGGGGGTGCATGTTGATTGGGACAAGGGCCTTTTCCCAACAACCCTGCTCTGTAGTTGTCTGCGGGCAGGGGGGCTTATCGAAATCTGGAATCCCTCTTTAATAAGGGGACCCCCTCTTTATGTGAATAAGTATGGGGTACATTGTACATCTGCCCATTCGCCCAAAAAAGTGTTAAAAATACAGACAGGAGGCATTTTTTTTAAAAATTCCTTTATTAAAAATATAAAAAAACAATGTCCCTCAATAATAGATCCATCATTCATCACAACGCCTGTTGGACCACAAAAAAAAAAACACTCTGCCTGTGACGAAGGCTAACCGCCAAATGCCTGCTCTGCCGTTTGACAGTTCTTAAATAGGTAAGGGGTGGGGCCACCTGGTGATGGCCCCCAAACCATTTTTTTCCCCCCAACTTTTTTTTAATTTATTGCCAGGAATGATGTGTGCGTGTGTTTATTTTTTTTTTTTTTTTCAATTCATCTGTCAGCGGGAAAGCCCATTGACAGCTGATTGCTCATCTGTTGTTAAGGACGCAGAGGCCAGTTTCTCGGCCCTGCTCCTTAACAACCAGCCATTCACTGTACCCTGATGGGACAGGGCTTTAAATGCACTGTTGCATTCGACGAACAGGCGCTGTTCGGGCCGAACTTTTGCTAGTTTCGAACTATTTACCACACTACTCCTGAGATTTAAGACCTAATTTGCTGGGATCTGGAAACCCAGGAAGGAACTGACAAAAATAAAAGTAAAAAAAAAAAAATTTAAAGCAAGTAAATATGATCTACTTTTTTTATCTATATACTAATGCAAGAAGCACAAGGATTAAAAATAGTGATGATTGAGAGCTTGAAGTTCCGATTTTTATCTGGCTGAAAAAGAACATCCCTGGTGTACATTACCTAAGATTTATTCTCTTGTTTTACAGAGATGAAGCTGAGATGGAATACCTGAAAATTGCACAAGACCTAGAGATGTATGGAGTAAATTATTTCCTCATAAGGGTGAGAATTCAATGGCTCTTGTCATGTATTGTTGCAACTTCTGAATCCATCAGTAACAAAAAAAAAAAATGAAGTAAAATGTATGAGTGTGATCGAACAACTAAGGGAATAAAAACTACAGATGTTGCCCAGAAAATATTGTTTACAACACTGCCACCTGCCCATTTGAGGCAAAATGACAATGTTTTGTGATCCTCCTTACCACCCCTTCACTGCAGGAGTCTACCACTGAGAGGTCACATGCTTTTTACATACTGGGTACCTCCATTCTGTTAGAACAGTGGAATAAGGTCTCTAACCTGGTGGGAAGGCAGTAAGGGGCCTTATGCCGCGTACACACAGTCGTTTTTTGTCTTGTAAAAAAAACAATGTTTTTTCTCATGGGGAAAACTTCATTTTAAAAAACGACGTTGCCTAAACGCCATCGTTTTCTGAAAATGCACTTGCAAAGCGCGGTTACTTACAACACGTACGATGGCACTCTGTTCCATTCAAGCTCGCACCATAACTTGCTTCTGAGCATGCGCTGGTTTAAAAACGTTGTTTTAAACGTCGTTTTGCCCACACACGATCATTTTTTTTTGACACAAAAAACGACATTCTGAAAAAACATAAAAAATGTTCGAATTTTTTTTTCTTTTCTCGTTCTTCAGAAGACATAAAACAACGTTTTGCCCACACACACAAAAAACGACATTCTGAAAAAACATAAAAAAATGTTCGAATTTTTTTTTCTTTTCTCGTTCTTCAGAAGACATAAAACAACGTTTTGCCCACACACGATCATTTTAAATGACGTTTTTTAAAACGTCGTTTTATTTCATCACAAAAAACGACCGTGTGTACGCGGCATTAGATCAGTGAGAATACCTTGCAGGAGGGATGGAATATCGACACTGTCACTTTTTCTTGATTGGCCTAAGTGACAATTGGTATTTGACTCCTCAGGCGATCTACTTTTTTATTTGGGGTATAAAGTGGAGGGAGGTATCTGTGATCTGGAACTCTCCTCCTCTCATGGAAAAAATAACTCTAGATTTCTTTTTGTGTGGCTTATTATTATTATTATTATTATTATTATTATTTAAAAAAACTTTATTTTTTTGTATATTCTCTAGTTTTATTTTCAAGTCCATATAAACAGGTTGGCATTACAACAAAGCCAAAATAACTAGGGGGGGGAGGGCAATAAGGGGAAGGGACAGGGGTGAAAGGAGATGAGGAACACCAGGGAGTAGATTTAGCATAGTCCGAGCATGGACAACCATTTCAACAGGGAGATGCATCTAATGGTGATGCACAAAGGGGCACGCCTCCTGTCCCTGATATTCGATCGATGTGGGCAGGCCTCCCCTCCAAGCTGGTAGGGTGGCCATATGCCCTAGCGCTCCAAAATGGTTGCAAGCATGGCTCCCTTACTTTATAAACATAATTGATTTTGAAGTACCTAAAGCGGCCAGAAACCTGAAGGCGGCCCAGGTAGCCCAAAAAAGGATACCCAGGTGTGCCATGTATAGAACACAACAATACAGAACAAATAAATAACAAGCATGAGAAGAAAGGGGAGCGAGGGAAAACAGAGATCGGCAAATAGCAGGGGGGATAAGGGAGAAAGTGGCTAAGTATTTTAATCCAAGTTATGGATTGTCAGTAGGCTAAAATGTGTTATTTTTGAAATTTTTAGAACAAAAAAGGCACAGAGTTACTGCTTGGGGTAGATGCCCTTGGACTGCATATTTATGATCCTGAAAACAGACTCACCCCTAAAACGTCCTTCCCTTGGAATGAAATCCGGAATATCTCTTACAGTGACAAAGAGGTAAGAAGAACCACTTTTCTCTGTTTAATATGAAGAGATTATTGTTTTACCCCAGGCTTGTCATAAAGTTGTATATGTACATGAAGTGTGCTTCCTAGTTCATTATACACAACTCTTCTGTGATTACAGTTCACTATTAAGCCACTTGATAAGAAAATTGATGTCTTCAAGTTCAACTCCTCTAAACTACGGGTCAACAAGCTGGTAGGTTGCTCATGAGAAATCTGCAATATTCTATTATGTCAGTGATAATTATGGTGTTTCCTGGTAACCTGTGAAGATGTATATCACCTGGGACTTCTGCAGAGTAGCTGATAAAGAATTAGCTGAGTGTGTGTGAGATTTGTTTTATCAGAAACTGTTTCCAATTTATTTCTGATAACAGGCTCACATTTTTAACTAAAATTAACCAGTTAAATAATACTGAATGCCCTTTAGTCCAGTTATGTCTCTGTTAAATTAAAATGGATGTAAACCCGAATAATATTTTTTTTTCTTTTTGCTGTCACAATGTAGAGTATAAGATTTCCTATAATCTGTGCTCAGTCTTGCCACAAAGAGTTAATTCAGCTCTGAGCAATCCTTTTTTTTTCTGTGAGATAAACAGACAAACGGGAGAAAACTTTTGTTCATTCTCCCCCTTGCTGTGAGTGACAGGTTATTTACATATCTCATGCACTAGCCTGGAGACTGGCATTATTTTTTATTTCCAACCTCCACTCCTTTTCTCTAGTCATGTGGTTAATTTTCTGGATTTTGACTGGATGTTGGTGATCATAGCAGAATTTAGTGTAAGGAATACACAGGAAAAAATGCATGTTGACAAGGGGAGTGTAGAGGAGGGCAGGGAGTCTACTGACATCACGACTCCACCCACCAAGCTCCAGACAACAGACCCACCCACAGAATCTGCAGTTTTTCAGTTCTTATAACAGACAGAGGGGAGACATTTGACAGGTAAGGATACACGTAGGAGGCATCTATATCCTTATAGATCAGCACTATGGCAGTAGTTCAGAAAAGATGAGTGGGTTTACATCCACTTTAAGGTACACAAAAACCTCGTCTTTGATGTAACATTATTTGTAAGGGGGATCTTGTCCTCCCGGAAACTTTTTGTCAGTAGTTTCTCAAATATTTCATATATGTACCCTAAAGTCACCGGTGAAAACGATTCCTAGAACCCATCAAAATGGTAGTATTTGAAAACCTAGCAATGTATAAAGGCATTGTTTCCTTTTAGGCCCCTTCCACATATGCGGACCATCTGCCAACTAGAGTCCTTAACCACTTGAGTCCTGGAGATTTTTTTCATGCAAAAACAGACCATTTGTTCTTTTACATATGTTTTTCCTTTTTTTTTTTTTTTTTTTAAACGGAAGAAAAATTGGGTTTTAACACGTTCTATAAAATGGATGTTGACTAAAGTGTATGTAAATGTATGATCATCCATTTAAATCTGTTTTTCCATAGAGATGCATTGATGTTTATTTTTCTACTGTCGCCAGAGGATGGAAAACAGTGGCCCACATGTGTGAAAGGGGCTGGTCAGTAGGAAGAATGCAACACTACAGTAGTGGTTAAAATTGCCACCATTACAGATGGCTAAAAAGTTAATTGGTGTCATGCTGCTGGCTTTGAGGAACCTTGATTGGCTGGTATTACTGCTTCCCTTGTTCTTCATGAGAGTAGATTTGAAAAGGCTTTCAAAATCTACTTGCACCATGCAGAATAATATTTTAGAAGCGTGTACAATTTGCACCCCCTCTTTCTCTCTCTGTCAGTCATATTGCCTGAGAAATAGTATTATAGAATAATTCATCTGTAAAACCTGAACATTTTCTGAGCTTATCGCATGTGTGTGGTGTGTGTCTTGATTAACGGTCTCTGCACTGGCCCACGACATGTGCGCCTGTCAGTAATGGCACATATATGCCACTTACTACTGCGTGTAGTACTGCCACACTAGCATCCCTTTTTACACCTGTAAAATAAAAAGTACTTGTTTGACTGGAGACTTGAGCGCCACTCGTATTATGGAACAATCAATCGGCTTCTGTGGTTAACCTTGTCACCTCCTGCCTTTTGCCCTTTTTTTTATTGGCCCATCATTGTGATTTCTGTATCCAATAGTAAAGAGGAACATGGGGTGGGGTCTACGTTGGCAGCCTTTGAATTCTTGTTGCTGGTTTTCCAACACCTAACATTTTTGGATCCTGTGTACACTACGAAGGAACAACAAAACTGATGTTTAGGAAACACGATGTGCTTGCACTTTGATAAGTTCCAGTTTTGTTTTGTCTATAAAGTTTTAGAGTTGATAAATACACAAATTAGTTAGTCATGCAGTTTTGTTTTATGGCATGGCAAGTAGCAACTTGCTTGATTGTGTTTTTTCTAATGTACATTTTTTATTTCCAGATTCTACAACTGTGCATTGGGAACCATGATTTGTTTATGCGGAGAAGAAAAGCAGACTCCCTTGAGGTGCAGCAAATGAAAGCTCAGGCCAGGGAAGAGAAAGCCAGAAAACAGGTGAGTTGGAATTTGCATTGTCCGGCTAGTTGCAGGTGATTTGTGCAGTTTTTAACCATTTAAGGACCCCCGCACGCACATTTACGGCCACAACATGGCTCGTACAGGCACAAGGGCGTAAATTTACGTCCCCGCCTTCGTGCGGTTCGGGGGTCCCATCGGGACCCCCTCCGCGGCGTGCGGGGGTCCCCCTGGCTCTGGGAGCGATCGCCGACGAGCGGGCGGATGTCCGTGTTTTCCGCCCCCCCCCCCCCCCGCGATCGCTCCCAGCCAATGGGAGCGCTCCCCCTTCGTTTCAGTTCCTCCTCCTGTGTTTACACAGGAAGGAGGAAATGATGTCACCTCTCATTGCAGCGGTGTTTCCCACCGCTGCTGATGAGAGAAGACATCCACAGTAAGTGTGCACCAACACAACACTGACACACACTCACATAGGCACATTAACCCCTTGTGATCGCCCCCCCCACCCCCTTGTCACAGTGTCACTGAATGCAGTGATTTAATCGCTGCATTTAGTGTCAGTGTGACAGGCAGTGTAAAAGTCAGTTAGTGTTAGGTTCAGGATAGCCCCCCCACCCCCCTAATAAAGTTTTAACCCCCTGATCACTGCCCTAGTTAACCCTTTCACTCCCTATTGCCAGCATCACTAAGCGATCATTTTTCTGATCGCTGTATTAGTGTCGCTGTTCCCGCTAGGTAGCTATTTTTTTTATTGCGATTTTTTTTTTTTTACTAAAGACATGTGGCTGAATTAATTTTGGCCTAAATGTTTTACTAAAATTTAGTTTATTTGATTTTTTTTATAACAAAAAGTAAAAAAATAGTGATTTTTTTCAAAATTGTCGCTCTATTTTAGTTTATAGCGCAAAAAATAAAAATCGCAGAGGCGATCAAATACCACCGAAAGAAAGCTCTATTTGTGGGAAGAAAAGGACGCATATTTTGTTTGGGAGCCACGTCGCACAACCGCGCAATTGTCTGTTAAAGCGACGCAGCGCCGAATTGTAAAAACACCTTGGGTCATTTAGCAGCGTATGTGTCCGGGTCTTAAGTGGTTAATTGAAAAAGGCATTTTGTTGTTCTGCAGCCCATAGTCGTGGGATTGCAGTCTGAAGACACAACTAACATATTTATATGGCCAAGCACACTGTACAAGTCTTTTGAAAAATGTTGGGGCTGATTTATTCATTTGCATATGTGGACTTACTTTTAGTTTTGGATGTGTTAGAAACTGACACATCCAGTTTGTACGATTCATGAGCTTTTTTATATTAATTGGAAAATAAATGTATCTGGGGATATTTGATTGCTAAGATTTTTGATGTCTAACATCACTAGTGATTTTTATTTTTTCCCCCTTTGCGCTCTGTCCTTTTCGTCACCATAAGGAGAAATAAGGGTTTCCCCATAAAAAAAAAATATTAGAAAAAGGGTTGACCCCATAAGATGAAACAAGGTTGCTCCCATGAACGAAAACGTGCCCTCAATAAAAACACCCCCCCCTTTTTTTTTTTGTCTCTTACCCATTTAGGGAGCTCTGCCTTCACTTCCTGTCCCTGTGACACCCAGTCTCCCTATATCTAAAATGAAAATAATTGTTTTTTGCTGGAGCAGGGGTTTTATTTTAGGCCCACTGTAAGGCCCATTTCACACTGAGGCAGGAGGTGCAGTGGCGGTATAGCGCTGCTATTTTTAGTGGTGCGGTTTTAACCCCCGCTAGCAGCTGAAAAAGGGTCAATACCGCCGGCAATGCGCCTCTGCAGAGGCGCCATGCCGACGGTATAGCTACGGTTTCCCATTGCTTTCAATGGGAAGGAGCGGTAAACACACCACTCCAAAGATGCTGCTAGCAGGACTTTTGGACCGGTCCCGATGGCGCACCGCTCCAGTGTGAAAGCTCTCAGGCTTTCACACTGGAGAAACAGCAGCCGCTGTTTAGGGTCGGTTTGCAGACGCTATTTTTAGCAAAATAGCGCCTGCAAACCACCTCCGTGTGAAAGGGGCATAAAAGGAAAGTTGTGCTGTAATTTCTAAAGTCTTCTTTCAAAAATGCACGTTGCAGTTATACTAATCTAATGGTCTTTAATGCCTTTATGAGTCACTGAAATTAGTGCTAGAATTGAAATGATTCAGTCAATTAGTGCCTCAGAAAGAATTAATGTGTTACTAAACCCAGGACCCTGCATTCACTATAGCTGGTCTCACACAGAACATGGAAATGCAATTATTTTAGTAAATATAAACTAACTATCCTTTCTCATCAGCAGTATATAGCAGTCTTGTAACTCCTATCAGTGTCTGGCTGAGCACTTGTTAAAGCTTGTAGGAGGAGTTTTCATTCTCCCCTGACTGTCCTATTAACGGATGCAGGGCCCCTGACCCTCTGTCTTAACTGTGCTGGTTGGCCCTGTGATGATCACTAGCAATACACACCAAACTGAGCATGTGCAGAGTGCCTCCAAAGGCTGTCTTATCAGGAGATGGATTGGGGACAGTGGAAGAAGGGGAGGCGTAGAGAAGACAGGATCAAACAGCCTTTTTACACAATGCAGAGGATTAACCCCTCAGGTTCCACAGTTAGTATAAGGAGTATGCTTTACTGCATATAGCGCCTGTTTTTGCTGTTGTGGGTTTAGTAACACTTTAAGACCAGAAATAACTAGTCAGCTAGCATTTTCCAAGAGGGGTCAGCAATGGCAGTTGCTATATTTTTTTTGTCCAGTACAGATTCTTTAATTGCTTTTGCAATAGATTGTTATGTTTGTATATAAACTGTGTGACACAATAATTTTCTTAATTCTTTTGTGTTAAGTGGATAACATTTGCTGTCTTGCTGGTTAGTCTGCAAAACATGGGTTCAAGCATAATTTATAGAATAGTCAAAGTTTTCATCCTATCTGTACGTTGGGGTATCGGGCATTTGGCTCAAAAATGACAAATTCTCAGCAGTAATCCGTTTTTAGGTTTTGGTTTTGTTATGTAGCCATAGCTGTGCTTTTTTAAAAGTCTTTTGCAGTTGTATTACTTAGTTACAGGCTTCATGCAGTTCAAAAAGGCCTGTTTAATCTCCATAGATATTGGGTCCATCCTCTGCTGCGCAGTGCTATTGCTTCCTGTTTATGGAGGATGGCGACACTTCTGTCACTCAAGTGACTAGGGCTAAGCAAAAAAGCAGCTTATCACTTCAGTAGTGGGCTATCGCTTGCTGTTTGCTGGTAGCAATAGACTACTGTCATCTGTTGCTGGCTGCAGATCTTCATAAGAGAGGGCTGGTTCAGCTCTGTTGTGACAGAACCCCCCCCATTGATTTCTGTAAATGATATTTGAACTTATTTGAGCATCATAACACATAAGCAATGTCATTTAGAATTTTAGCATTAGAAAACCTATTAATATGTTGTTAATTATTGTCTGTACAAAACCAACATGATTTTATTGTGGTGTTCTGTTAACAATCTACATAATCGGATATTTTTTCCCCCTGTGTGTGTCAGTGTAATGTGAGAAATCCCTCCCAATTAGAATCGCAAACTTTCACTTTTGACTTTTTTACCATTTGGCTATGTTGCACAAAGATGAGATGATTCTGATATCTTGATAATTGGAATACCTGGGACTGTACAAATCATGTAATAGTATAAAGACCCATATGTTCTGAAAATATGTTAAGGGAAGTATGTTTGTTTTTTTTTGTTTTTTTTTCCCTTTTTCTTTTTTAATTCATACTTGCCTAGGTGGATGCAGCATCGGATCGATAAAGAATAGTGTATTTACATGCTGTTCATACTCACTCAGTGACTATGGGATTAGTTTTCTGTGTTCTGCAAAAAAACTGGTTGATCCTGCTGTTCTTTATCTCCCCCTTCTGTCCATGGGATTTTGTGGAGCAGTGTTGGCAGCTACTGCACATGCTCAGTTTTTAGTGAGTTTCTATGTTGAGCAAGTCCTCCCTATCACATTTGAGCAGCCCATGTGACTATAGAGTATACACAGTGGTAAATGATAGAGATGTACCGAACCCTGTTGGCAGAAAATTGTGCTTTTGGCATTTTGCAGATAGAGAAAAAGGTGCTGATAATGATGCTGAAAACTTGTTGTTGCTGCGTTTTCAATGCATTTCATCGGGGAGGTGAATTTTTTTTTTTTTTTTTTAACTGACTAAAAATGCAGCAAGCGAGATTTTTAACATCACATGGGAAGCCCAATGAACCAGTGTGAAGACATACATAGTATTTTAAGGGATGCAATATTCTTGAGCTTTTTTTGCGCTAAAGGTGCCGATCAATGGCCGACAAATTTGTATTAATTTAAATTCATGATATTAATTAAAAAGTTGACTATAATACAATTTGATATATAGAAATTTATATATATTTTCTAAAAACTGTAATTTTCGGTTTCCGCCAAGTGGATCCTGAATTTTTATTTCGGTGCACACCTCTAGACAGCCCACTCCCTTGCTACCCCTCCCTCCCTCTCCATGCCCACTAACCAGCTAAACACGGTGGGATATTACATCTTGATAGAGGCTTCACCTCCCTGTTCTAAGATACAGGCTGGAGGGGCGTGACACAACCTGTGACTGGCAGAAATCCCCTCACACCATGTTATTGCCAAAAATAATAAATATTTGATTTCACATATAATTGTATGATGATTTAAAACGATTTATTGATAATCATTATTTTTACTCCATCTCAAAGGCTATGTTTTTTTTAATTTTTTTTTTATTATTTAACATGTGATCAGCAGCAGAGGAGCAGAAGCTCCTCCTGTTTACGTTTTTCTGCAGACAGGCTGGGAAAGAGCTTGGTCATGTGGCAGCTGTATATTGATTAGAAAAAAAGATACTTAGATTTTCTTTTTATTAAAATAATTACAATGCCATCATCCACATACACAAATTGAAGGGGCAATGTATTTCAAACAGTGTGTTTTTAGTATCCCTTTAAATTTGAGTAAAGTTGGTTCTTGTGTTGTCATGAACTCCCATGTCTTCTTGCAATTGTTTTTATCTTGCGAAAATTAGAACGTGTGTAGTACTGGTCACCAATTCTTTGGTAAATTTGCACCGATCAGCCATAACATTATGGCCTCCTACCTAATATTAATTATGGCCCCCTTTGCTAAAACAGCCCTGACCCATTGGGGCATGGACACTGAAATAACATCCACATGAATGGCAGGACCCATAGTTTCCAAGCAGAACATTGCCCAAAGCATCACACTGCATCTGCCACATTGCCTTCTTATACCGCATCTTGGTGCCATCTCTTCCCCAAGTAAGTGACGCTCACGCACCCGGCCATCCACATGAAGTAAAAGAAAATGTGATTCATCAATACAGGCCACCTTCTTCCATTGCTCCTTAGTCCAGTTCTGATGTTCATACAACTATTCTAGAAGCTTTTGGCTGTGGACTTGGGTCACCATGGGCTTCACAGTCCCATACACAACAAACTGCAATGCCCATTTTATTTAATTTTTTACTGTTTACCACATCAACTTCATGCACAACCTGTTTAGTTGCTGCCTAATCGAACCCACCAATTTTCAGATGCCATTGCAACAATATATTTCCTTTTACCTGTCAATGGTCATAATATTATGGCTGATCGGAGTATATATACATGTCCATAAAATATATCAACATTTTAAACAATAATTTACGATGACTGCATGCGGTGGGATGAGATACTAAGAAAACGGGTACAAATTTACTGAAACTTTTGAATTTAATAGATATAGAATTATTTATTTTTTTTTCTCGCTTGTGCTAATGGCAATTTAAACTGGCACTTGGGAGTTGTAGCGTCCCATTTACTTCTTTGGTTCGCTTCTAATGTAATACTTATACTGCTGTCTGGGATACATGGCATTTATGATCCTGAAAAGTCATCTCCATCTATCGCAACTTTCACATTTTAAAAAATTGAAAGGGTGCCTTGAAATGGCCCAGTGTTGTCAGAGCATAACATCAGATGATCTTCATGGAAGAACTTCCCAGAGAGTAAGTAGAAAGCTGTCTCTGTGATCTATCACTCCTCCACCGATAGAAATTGGTAGTTTCCCAGTGAAGAGTTTGATGGATGTGATGGCACCTTTGGACAGTGTAACCGCACTTAACCCATGCTCCCTTCTCTTTTGTGCTGAGGGCAGAGTATCTCACACTTACACAAGTAGATGGCAGGCCCAGTCCTTTCTGCAGTGTGCATCTTAGTGTGATCTGCAATTACCCAATCCCCTGATGACAGCTGCGCTAAGTGTGGATGCTGCCGGACAGGAATGTTAATGCCATCGGAGGGAATGGGCCGTCGCAGTGTGACGCCTCTGCAGCACTTAGCATTCAAACACACGGCCTGAGCCATCGACTCTTCTCCTCCCGCTCACTCATCCATTTGACTTGCCTGACTAGCATACAGATAAGTTGCACTGCATCTTTCTGTAATTCCAGCCTTAGCCACAAGGGGCCACCATTTATTAACAATAAATTTACTTTGTTTTTGTTTTTTTTTGTGGCAAGATGCTTTTTTTGTAACCTGATGCAATATTTACTATTAGTCTGTTATCAGCATTGCATCTATTGCTATTTATTTATGTTTTTATATTTGACTGCAATAAAAACTCTAAGATTTTAGGACATGATTTAATATACAACCATGTAGTGATTAGGTTTTACCTAGATAGTACATAATGTTTAGATTATAGTCTGCAGGTTGATCTCATTTGAAAAAATGTTGGGCAAAAAGTGGCAAACTTGCTTTGGCTCATATTGTACGACTTTTATTTCTGTAATGCATTTGCGTTTGACCTCCAATGCCATCAGGTGTGTCTGTAATGGAGATCAATATTCTGTATAACGACAAACGTTTTCATGGTGTCATTTTGCAGAGTACACAATTTATAGCACTTGGGTTGTCTGTTTTGTTTTTCCAAGGTGAATGAGGTATGGTGCAGTGTATGAATAAGAAATAGAATAGTATTTTGCCGTATTTGAAAGCTGCAAGGTCCCATTCTGGATTGTAACCTTACAGAATTATACTGTAGCATTAAAATAATATTACAATGTGTTTTTTTTAGTTTTGAAATATCTCTGCATTTCTGGGAATACATTTTATTGGTCTGTAGAGGTTCTTGAATCCTATATCCAGGTATAGAAAATTGTACAACTCTGAATCCCTGTACACACGATCGGTTTGTCCGATGAAAACAGACCGATGGACGGTTTTCATTGGACAAACCGATCGTGTGTGGGCCCCATCGTTTTTTTTTCCATCGGTGAAAAAAAAATAAAACATGTTTTACATTTTTTCCTATGGATAAAAAAAACCGATAGAAAAAAACGATCGTCTGTGAGGAAGTCCATCGGTCAAAAATCCATGCATGCTCAGAATCAAGTCGACGCATGCTCGGAAGCATTGAACTTCATTTTTTTTCAGCACGTCGTAGTGTTTTACGTCACCACATTTTGGCGCGGTCGGATTTTTGACCGATGGTTTGTAGGCAAAACTCATGAAAGTCAGCTTTATAGGATATCTGACGAAAAAAATCCATCATCCATCGGATATCCGATTGTGTGTACGAGGCATAAGTATAAAAGACCCCGGTAGGGACTATTCCCATTGGTCTGTAGTGTTGCGTTAGAACTGGTGGTTCACATAAATGTATTGCCGGGCACTACAATGCAAGCACATTAATGTGCACTACTTGGGTGCGCTGAGTAAGGAAATGAAAGCGGTATTAAACCCAAAAGCAAACTTTTATTATATTGCAGCTTACCAATTCTTGGCTTTGATGGCTGTGATCGTTTCTTTTTTTTAGGCTTGCTTTTTTCTATTTTCATCTGGTGACCCAGCCAACAAGTCTGTTTTTCAAAAATACAAGCTCTCCTGTACAATGTATCAGTTTACATAGATGAGACAAACCATTTAACACTGGCAGGGGTGATTAAAATTGTTATTTTATTTATTCACGTAAAAGCTTTATCCCAAAAGGGGGGAAACCACTGCTTGCTCCTCGACCCCCTTCACACCAAAGGTGTTTTTCAGGCGCTAAAGGGCTAAAAACACCACCTGTAAAGCACCTGAAAAACGCCTCCCCTGCAGCCCCAGTGTGAAAGCCCGAGTGCTTTCACATTGTAGTGGTGCGCTTGCAGGACGTTAGAAAAAGTCCTACAAGCAGCATCTTTGGAGTGGTTTAGGAGCAGTGTATACACCGCTCCTCCACCGCCTCTGCCCATTGAAATGAAAGGGCGCAGTTGCCAAAGCTCTTCGGTGGCGGTTAAAAGCACCCCGCTAGTGGCCCAAATAAAAACTAGTAGTGCTTTACTGCTAACGTGGCCCGCTGGCATTGTGAAAGGGGTTTAACTGATTAAATAGTTTAAGTTCAGTTTGACTTCAATTTGTTAGTGTATCTAAATCTGCTAGTACATCTAACATTTCCCTCCCCCTAGACTGACAATGTTGCTGTCCAAAGGTGCCCTGTTTGCTCCTTCATCCAGAGTGCGGGCATTTTAATAAAGGAGGTGTGTTTTCTAGCCAGATCACCAGGTTAAACCTGAGGTGGGGATAAAAGACAGAAAAAAAAAGAAAACTGATGCAGCCACCAATATGTTTTACTACAAGTTCCTGCAACATACGAACAGGATTGATTTTTTTTTGTATGTGTGTATGTATATATATATATATATATATATATATATATATATATATATATAATATAACAAAAATAAATAAAAATAATGTTGTACTTACCTGCTCTATGCAATTGGTTTTTCACAGGACAGCCTGGAACCTCCTCTTCTCTGGTCCCTCTGTTGAGTGTCCCCACAGCAAGCAGCTTGCCTATAGGGGCACTCAATCCAAGCTGCAGCTCTGTGTGTCCTTTCAGACACGGAGCTGCTGTTTCGCCCCCTCTCTCTCCCCTAATTGGTTGACTGACTTTGACAGCCGCAGGAGCCAATGGTGCCGCTGCTGTGTCAGCCAATCAGGAGGGAGAGTCCCAGACGGCCGAGGAATTCATGGACATCGCTGGACAGGGTGGGGGCTCAAGTAAGTATTAGGGGGCTGCTACACACAAAAGGATTTTTATCTTAATGCAAAGACGGCAAAGATAATTACTAGGAAATACCATAAAGAAGTCTTTATGGCCAAAAAAATCATTTTTCCAACATCATCGCAAATGCCCTAAACCGCCCCCGCAAACTCTTCAAGCTAGTCACCCAGACTATGAACCCAGTCTGTTTAGAGGCCCCGAATTCTGATTCCCATGAATTTTGCAACAAATTATCGGATTATTTCATTAACAAAATTAAAAAAATCCGTGACAGTATTCAGCAAAATAGACCCCCTCATTGACCCCCTCCCCAAATCACAAATCCAATACCCACATAAAACCACCGCAAACTACTAATTTCACTCTAAAACCCATCTCCATCGATGCCACAAAAAATATCATAGCTACTCTGCGTAACAGCACAGCGCCCAATGATATCATCCCCACTAAACTGCTGAAAGAATGTGCCAATATTTTGGCACCGGCTATCACGCAGCTCATAAACCAGTCATTCAAGGAGGGCATGTGCCATCCTTACTGAAACAATGCATAATCAAACCAATTTAAAAAAAAACACACCCTGGACCCCAAAGACCCTAACCACCGTCGACCCATAACAGGCCCAAATATCCTCTCCAAGGTAATGGAGAAAGAAGTTGTACAACGGCTACAACATCATTTAGACACCCATAAATTACTCGATCTGTTTCAATCGGGTTTCCGGCCTGGTCACGGAACAGAAACGGCATTGCTCAAAATATGGGATGACGCTCTCGAGGCCGCAGACTAAGGAGAATCTTGTCTTCTAGTACTGTTGGACCTAAGCGCTGCTTTTGACACGGTAGACCACAAATTTTTACTGACTCGGCTAGCTGAAGTAGCCAGAGTCGCAGAAGGTGATTTTATCATGGTTCTCTTTTTTGGAAAATGGATCACAAATCGTGAAATTGGGACCTTTCACTTCTGAAAAATGCACGGTGTCATGCGGAGTCCCTCAGGGATCCCCTTTGTCGCCTGGTCTGTTCAATATCTACCTCCTCCCTCTCTTTGAAATCATCAGTAACCAGAAGTTACTCTATCACTCTTATGCAGATGACACACAACTATATTTCTTTATCGTACATCACGGGACACAGAGCGCATAGCCATTACACTTGGGTTATATGGGTACCTTCAGGTGTGGACACTGGTGTAATCAATTTCACAGGAAGTTTCCTCCCTATATAACCCCCTCCCACTGGGAGTGCTTCAGTTTTTTCGCCAGTGTCTTAGGTGTTGGTCACGTCTAGCTGTCCCTCGGAGGTCTCGGGACCCAGGATAGCTAGCCGGATCCGTCCGAAGTGCTTCAAAGCCAAGGTGTACGGTACCCGGGCCCTGCTGGAGTGGGGTTTTGCCTATAATGCCTCTCCTTGGAGGGCTGGATTCTGGGCTCCAGTGCCTTAGTCTCTTCCAAGAACTAAACGCTACTGATGCCAGGATGCTATATAGGTCCAGGGGTGTGGGTTCCTTAACACAGGACCCCGGTCCCTGAAGGTCCAAGACAATACCCACGGAGATGGGGGAAGGCTGGGCCTCTTGCATTTTGCAATACCCTGCGGCGTGGAGCAGGTAAGAGGGAACCTGCGGGACTTGGTTCGACAGTAGGTACCCCCCTGGGGGTTCTGGGTTGGCTAATGGTATGCTTGTGCATCAGCCACTATCTCCACTATGTCTTTTGAGGCAGGATGGGATGTACTAATGATTACCCAGATAAGTAGATATATATATGCTTTTAAAGATATGTATTTTGCTACTCCCCCCAGATTTGCCTGTTAGCATGATACTGCAGCCCCATGTGTATAGAGAGGAAGTGCTGACAAAACTCCTGTTTCCTAGGAAGCCTAGGGGGACAGCTTCCTCTATGTGTGCACTACAAAAGATTAGTGGCTTACCGGGTGTCTGTGTTACTAGCGCTGGTCCAGGCTTCTCCTCTGCTCTCTGCTTCCTCCATGTTGGTTTCAGCGTGGGGGGGGCGGGGGCGCGCGCGCGCGCCGCCTTTTACAGCGTCAGCGTGTGTGGGGGGGGCGGGCTAGCAGCGTCAGGTCTCGGATAAAGCAAAAAAGCATTTCCTGGCTGGTCATTCCCTCCTGAGAGGAGTGGAGAGTGAGGACATAGAGCGTGCAGCTGAGCCAGTTCTGGCTAACAGTGACACCCAGTGGTGGTTTGTGGATCTTCAGGTCTGGACTTAAGTCCACACTGACCAGAAAAAAAAAAAAATACGATTTTTTTCTTAAAGGGACTCAGCCTTAGATCTGGCAGTATCTGAGTCGGTGCAACCTTGGACTCCAGCTAACGGGCATTGGTGTGGCAATACTCACAGGACTTTCCTCGGTATTGCCGCCTTCTCAGGCGTATGAAAATTTAGAAATTTTACCATAGCCTGTCCTTATTAATGTTTCACTTCTAGCTACAACAGTTGGGTGTTGGCTGTAGGGGTGTCTCAAGGTTGTGCAATGGCTCCCAAGGGATCAGGACCAGCTAAGGCTGCAAAAGGTGCCAAAAAAGTAAAGGGGTCTCCAACAGGGTCAGAGGATTTGGGCCAGGCTCCAGTGGTCCCACCCTCACCAGATAGACCACCGAACAGCATCGTGCAGGAGCCATTGAGGGTGCTAGGGGCAGAGGCGGCCCCCAATCAACCCATTCCCGTTTATGTTACGGAAGAAATGCTAGAATCCACCCTGGGTGGGCTAGAGAAAAGGTTAACTGCTTTAATTGCCCGCTCTTTGCCGGGTGGCAAACGGGCTAGATCCCCGTCACCTAGAACGGTGTGTTCGGATGCAGAGGTCCTCTCTTCGGAGGAATTGGACCCACAGGGGGATCAAGCGGACCTGAGTCCTGACGGGTCAGACATTGAAGATTCCACTATAGATGATAAAATTTCGGCTTCTCAAGCAGAGAGTCTGTGGATCCAGTCTCTGACGGATAAGGTTCGCACTGCTTTTAAACTTCCAGTGTCAGAACAATTAGCCCCCGTGGTATCCTCTTTAGGTTCCTTGAAGGCACCATTGAGTGGTGCGTCTTTCCCGGTTCACCCCCTTCTGGAGAGCGTGATTTTTCAGGATTGGGCTCGACCTGATAGGATTTTTATCCCTCCTAAAAGGTTCACCATTCTCTATCCTATGGAAGAAGAATTTGCAAAGAAATGGGCACTCCCTACCGTGGACGCAGCCATTTCCTGCGTAAATAAATCCCTGACCTGTCCGGTGGAAAATGTCCAGGTGTTTAAAGATCCAGTCGACAAAAAATTGGAGACCCTACTGAAGGCTTCTTTTACCACAGTAGGTGCCGTGGTTCAGCCAGCAGTGGCAGCCATTGGCGTTTGTCAGGCTTTAAAGGATCAGACTAAACAGATATTAAGGGACATACCGGCTCAGCAAGCTCGTGAATTGGCTGACCTCCCAAGAGCTCTCTGCTTTGCAGTAGATGCTATTAAGGACTCCGTTCAACAGGCGTCCCGTTTATCTCTGCTGTTGGTTCATATGCGTCGCCTTTTGTGGCTAAAAAACTGGTCAGCAGAGGCACCCTGCAAAAAGCTTTTAGCAGGATTTCCCTTTCATGGTGGGAGACTATTCGGTGAAGACCTAGATAAATATATCCAGACCATATCAAGTGGTAAAAGTTCTTTCTTGCCTGTCAAGAAAAGATCGCGTGGGCCCGCATTTAAGCGACAGGCCTTCGCAGGCTCGGCCCCTTCAACTTCCCGTCAGTATCGACAGCCTCCCGGGCGTTCAGCATTTAATACCCGCCCACAAGGACAAGCCACGACAGGCAAGAGGCCATGGTCTCGCAAGCCGGTTAAACCAGTCCTCAAGTCAGATTCACTCTCTTGGGTGGGGGGAAGGCTTCGGTTTTTCTCCGAAGTGTGGAAGGCCAGAATTCCCGACTCTTGGGTAAGATCCGTGGTGACCACGGGCTACAAGCTAGAGTTTCGGGAAGTCCCCCCTCCTCATTTTCAGGGGTCAAGTCTTCCAAGCGACCCATTAAAGAGGGCCTCTCTTGTAAAAGCATTGGATCGTATCTTGCTCCAAGGGGTAATTGTAGAAGTACCAACCCAGGAATGGGGTCTGGGATTCTACTCCAACCTTTTCATAATACCAAAGCCCAATGGCGACGTCAGGCCTATCTTGGACCTCAAACGCCTAAATCGCTTTCTAAACATTCAGACCTTTCGTATGGAGTCCATACGTTCGGTGGCAGCCAGCCTACATCAAGACGACTTGCTAGCATCTATAGACATAAAAGATGCGTATCTGCACGTGCCGATCTACCCGGCACATCACAGATTTCTTCGTTTTATGATAGATCACCGCCATTACCAGTTCGTAGCCCTCCCTTTCGGGTTGGCAACAGCTCCGCGGGTATTCACAAAGGTGTTAGCCCCGGTGCTAGCCGTCCTAAGGACAGAAGGCATTTTAGTCTTGGCATACTTGGACGATCTTCTGGTTATCGACAGCTCAGCTTCCAAACTCAATCAGGCAGTAGGTCGCACAGTTCAGCATCTAGAGGAATTCGGGTGGATTGTAAACCTAGAAAAATCGGTATTGAAACCCACAAAGCAGTTGGAATATCTAGGCCTTCGGCTAGATACAGACTGCCAGAGGATAATTTTACCTCAAGCAAAGATCAGATCAATAGCTCAAGCAGTTCAAGTGATCTTAGGCAAGAAGAGGCCGACTATTCGCCTATGTATGCGACTGCTGGGGAAGATGGTGGCCGCCTTCGAGGCTGTGCCCTACGCCCAGATCCATACCAGATATCTTCAGGCAGCCATTCTCTCTGCTTGGAACAAGTCCATTCAGGCGTTAGATCGGGGAGAGCACTAACGGACGAAGGTCTGGCGCAGCCTGTCTTGGTGGCTGGTCTCTCAAAATTTGTCAAAAGGGAAATCCTTTTGCCCCATCACGTGGAAGATAGTATCCACAGATGCCAGCCTGTCAGGTTGGGGGGCAGTTCTAGAAGAACAGACCCAGCAAGGGCAGTGGTCGGAGGCAGAAAAACTGCTTCCCATCAATATCTTGGAGATCAGAGCTGCTCGGCTGGCCCTGATCGCCTGGACTCTCCCCCTTCAGGGTCTGCCAGTAAGGATACAGTCCGACAACGCCACTGCGGTGGCATACATAAACCACCAGGGGGGCACGAAGAGCCCAGCAGCCCAAAGAGAAGTAAACCTGATTTTCTCATGGGCCGAAGCCCATGTACCCTGCATCTCGGCGGTGTTCATCCCAGGGATAGACAATTCTCAAGCAGATTTTTTGAGTCGTCAACAGTTGCTCCCGGGGGAATGGTCTCTTCACCCCCAGGTATTCCAAGAGATTTGCCAAAGATTCGGAGTCCCAGATGTGGACATTATGGCAACGAGATCCAACAAAAAATTGGACAAATTCATATCCCGAGCCAGGGATCCCTCGGCCTACGGGACCGATGCGTTGGTTTGCTCTTGGCACCAGTTTTCTCTTCTGTATGCGTTCCCTCCACTGCAGATGATTACCCGCCTTCTACGGAGGATCCGGGTGGAGCGCAGGCCTGTGATTCTGGTGGCCCCAGCCTGGCCCAGGAGGGCTTGGTACGCACTCATCGTGAAGATGTCAGTCGGGGCGCCGTGGCCGCTCCCCCTGCGCCCAGATCTGCTGTCTCAGGGCCCAATCTGCCATCCTGCTTCACAGCAGCTAAATTTGACGGCTTGGCGGCTGAATCCCTAATTCTTAAGGGCAGAGGCCTCTCAGATCAGGTCATATCTACGTTGATTCAGGCTAGGAAACCGGTCTCCAGAAATATTTATTACAGAGTCTGGAGAACCTATGTGGAGTGGTGCGAGTCTCAAAAATGGCATCCTCGAAAGTTTTTTATTGACGGGATCTTGCGATTCCTCCAGGTTGGCGTTGACAAAGGGTTGGCTCTTAGTACTCTAAAGGGGCAGGTGTCGGCTTTATCAATATGGTTTCAAAGACCCTTGGCCACCCATTCGCTTATGAAAACCTTCTTGCAGGGGGTCTTGCATGTGAATCCCCCTATTAGAGCTCCCCTCTGCCCCTGGAATTTAAATCTGGTCTTGTCAGCTTTACAAAGGCAGCCGTTTGAACCTCTGACAGAAATCCCTCTTGTGCTACTAACCCGAAAGTTGGTTTTCTTGGTGGCTATGGCTTCAGCCAGAAGGGTTTCCGAGCTGGCAGCCTTGTCATGCAGGGAGCCATACCTTATTCTGCATAAGGACAGAGTGGTTCTGCGGCCTCAACCTTCTTTCCTTCCTAAGGTCATATCCAGTTTTCACTTGAATCAGGACCTAGTCCTACCATCCTTCTTTCCTACTCCCCAGTCCAGAGAGGAAAGACGGCTTCATACTTTGGACATGGTTCGAGCCATGAGGGTCTATCTCAAGGCTACAGAGAAGATTCGGAAAACAGATGTGCTTTTTGTTCTTCCGGATGGCCCCAAGAAGGGTCAGCCGGCTGCCAAGTCTTCCTTGGCTAGGTGGATTAAGCAGCTGATTTTTCAGGCATATGGTCTGAAGCGCGTTCCACCTCCCTTATCAGTTAAAGCCCATTCTACGAGGGCCATGAGTGCCTCCTGGGCGGCACACCATCAGATCTCTATAGCACAGGTTTGCAAGGCGGCAACCTGGTCTTCCGTACATACGTTTACTACATTTTATAAGTTGGACGTTGCAAAGAGTACGGACGCAGCTTTTGGGCAGGCGGTCCTACGGGCAGCAGTATAGAATCCTCTGGCCCGGTTCACGCCCCCTTGTTTTTCTGTTGGTGGAGCCATGTTTTCTCCTGACAATGTTTTTATTTGGCTATTCTTGGCCTTGCGGTCTCCCTCCCTTCATAGAGCATTGCTTTAGGACATCCCAAGTGTAATGGCTATGTGCTCTGTGTCCCGTGATGTACGATAAAGAAAAAAGGATTTTTAATAAACAGCTTACCTGTAAAATCCTTTTCTTGAAGTACATCACGGGACACAGAGCTCCCACCCCTCTTTTGGGGAACATTGTGTAACCTCGGGAGAATTGCTTGCTCCAAAACTGAAGCACTCCCAGTGGGAGGGGGTTATATAGGGAGGAAACTTCCTGTGAAATTGATTACACCAGTGTCCATCACCTGAAGGTACCCATATAACCCAAGTGTAATGGCTATGCGCTCTGTGTCCCGTGATGTACTTCAAGAAAAGGATTTTACAGGTAAGCTGTTTATTAAAAATCCTTTTTTTCGCATCTGCAATAAAAAGGATCATTATCTGGGACTAGAGAAATGTCTTGCCTTGATAGAAAAACTGAATGACAAAAAGTTACCTTAAACTCAACGGCTCAAAAACAGAACTTCTCCTGTTTCACGCCAACCGGAAAAATCATCCTGCAACAACATGGATACCCCTGCCCATTCTGGGTAAAAATATCATCCTTAGCACCAAAGTCAAAAGTCTGAGTCATTTTTGACACCAACATGACAATGGATGCACAAATAGGGTCAGTAGTCAGCGGATCGCATCATCTGCTGCGCCTACTACGTAGACTTACCCCCTTTATCCCAAAAGAAGATATAGCAGACGTGGTGGGAACAATTATCAACTCCGGATTTGACTATGCTAATGCCCTCTATCTCGGACTCCCCAAATACCAAATCACTCGCCTGCAAGTTGTTCAAAATACGGCCACTCGACTAGTGACTGGCAAAAAACCCTGGGAATCTATCTCACCTTCACTGAGATCCCTTCATTGGCTGCCAGTAAAAGACAGAATCACCTTAAAAACACTCTGTCTGACGCATAAGTGTGTTCAAGGAAACGCCCCCCAATATCAATGCGAAAAACTAAAATCTCACAACTCCAATCGCGTTCTGCGATCCACCAATCAAAATCTACTCCAGACACCCAAAGCCAGATACAAGTCCAAAGGAGAACGAAGATTCGCAGTCCAAGGACCTAGACTGTGGAACGCTCTACCAATCACCATCCGATCGGAGGTGAACCACTTGGCCTTCAGAAGAAAAATCAAAACCTATCTCTTCTGAGGTCAAAAAGTTTACTCAGGGAATGGATACCAAGCGCCCAGAGGCGATTCAGTTCGCATGTGTTGCGCTATATAAGTTCTTCACTCTCTGCATTCAGATAAAAAAAAAAAAACTTCTGCCTTCCAAGCACTTTTAACCACTTCAGCCTCTGAAGGATTTACTCCCTTCCTGACCAGGCCATTTTTTGTGATGCAGAACTGCGTTGCTTGAACTGACAATTGCGATGTCATGCAATGTTGTACCCAAACAAAATTGATGTCCTCCCCCCCACAAATAGAGATTTCTTTTGGTGGTATTTGATCACCTCCTGTGTTTGTTTTTTTTATTTATTTTTTATTTTTTTTGCGCTATAAACAATTTTGAAGAAAAAAAAAAATATTTTTTATTTTCTGCTATAATACATATTCAAAAGAATCTGATTTTTATATATATATATAATATATATATATATATATATATATATATATATATATATATATATATATATATATATATATATATATATATATATATATATTAGTGTGTGTGTGTGTGCATTCACTTGAAGTAGCACAATTTCATAGTAGCAAGGTCAGCAGGATTTCAGCTACTTCTTGATAGACATGCTCCAATAGGCTGCCACTTGTCATGCGATTTGATCTCTTGCATGACAAGTTGCCGCCTATTGGCGGCAATCCTACTGTTCCAATCCAATCCAACACCGATTTTGCGGCCCTGCACCGTTTTGCACTACTTTTGCTGATTTTCAGGTGCGACTTCAATAAACATCTGTGCATGAAGCCACATAGATGTCTATAAAGTAGCACCTGAAATCGGCTACTTTGTAATCGCACTACTTCAAGTGAAGTAGCGTGATTTCATAGTGGCATCAATGTGAACCAGGGCTAAGTGACACTTTTTGGGATCAGTGACACTAATACAGTGATCAGCACTATAAAAATTGCACTGACAGGGTAGGGGGTGATCAAGGGGTTAACTGTGTTCCTTGGGAGGTGTTTCTAACTGTATGGGGGATGGGCTGCCGGGAAGAAGAAAGAGATCGCTGTTCCTAATAGCTAGGAAAAGCTGATCTCTCTCTCTCCTCCTCCCCTGTCAGAAAGGGGATCTGTTTGTTAACATTTCCCGCAATCGTGGGTGGCCGGCAGACTTAGTTGGCCAAACCCGTGGGTATGCACACCTGCAGTACCACATGCAAAGACAGACGTACAGGTACAGCACAGCTACCTATGTACGCAAGGCAGTCAGCAAGTGGTTAATTGAACAGACTGAAGTTAGAAGCTGATTGGCTACCATGCACAGCTGCACCAGATTTTGCACCCTCCAGTTTTAGTAAATCTCCTCCTATCTGCACTGTCCACCTGCAATTACAAATGGAGCGCTTACCTGCTATTAGGGACAGATATGTGCATGTGGACCACTTCTATCCCTAACTGCAGTTAATCGCTCAGTGTGTGTGATTGCATGCAAAGAGCTTCTGGCAGCATCAGCCCGTCATTGCTATATACAGTCTTACAGTCTGTGGCTGAATGGAAACACCTGGCTGTATTTGCTGCAGAAATACGCTAATCTTCGTGGCGTACAGCCTTAGGCGGCATGCATGTGCTCTGCAAAAAAAAGTAAATCTGAGCTGTTTATGGTCACTCCTCCTCAGTGTAATATAGCTGCTAATGGTGGAGGTGGGTACAGATGTAGCTTGCACTGAATCTTAATTATTCTAAAGGGCAGACATGCAGAACAAATTATTCTTGGTGTCTATTTTAGGAGGTCAGCTGATTTATATATTACCAGTTCTTGGGGCTTCAGACACTCGAGCAGAATTAATAGCAGGGTGTATATAGACGTCGGCTGGCCATACATGTACAATTTTTCCTTTAGATTTACCTTAACCACTTCAGCCTCGGAAGGATTTGCCCCCTTAATGACCAGTGCATTTGTTGCGATACGGCACTGCGTCGCTTTAACTGACAATTGCGCGGTCGTGCGACACTGTACCCAAACAAAATAGATGTCCTTAATTTTTTCACAATATAGAGCTTTCTTTTGGTGGTATTTGATCGCCTCTGCGGTTTTTATTTTTTGTGCTATATAAAAAAAAGTGCATCAATTTTGAAAAAAACATATATTTTTTTCTGCTTTAATGTATGTGTGTGTGTGTGTGTATATATATATATATATATATATATATATATATATATATATATATATATATATATATATATATATATATATATATATAATATATATATATATATATATAAATGTATTCGTCAGTTTTAGGCCGATTTTATATAGTCTTCTACATATTTTTGGTAAAAAAAATAGGCATATTTTGCTTGGTTTGCGTAAAAATGATCACGTCTATTAACTACGGGATCCATTTATTATTCTTACTGGTAATGGCTGTGATTTTTAGCAGGACTGCAAAATCTGACCCCAAATTACTTTTTGGGGACCTGTGACATTATTACATTACAGGGGGTCCCCGAGTTACGAATGCCCGATTGTCCGAACAACTCCTACTTTCAAACAGGACGTTTCTACGCATACGCATTTTTGACGGTGGGCACATTCGACGGAACATCGGAAAATGACATAATTGCCGTTCTGCGGTTTTGACTTACGAACATTTTCAAATTAAGAACAAACCTAAATTCCCTAACCCGTTCGTAAGTCAACCCCCTGTAATCCGTGTTATAAAAATGCACTGATCAATGTAAAAATTACACTGGCAGGGAAGGGGTTACCACGAGGGGGTGATCAAGGGGTTAAGTGTGTTCCCTCAGCATGTTGTAACTGGAATGGGGGATGGGCTTACTAAAACGTGACAGATCTCTGCTCCGGATCGCTGGAAACGGTATATCTCTGTCAAGTCACTAGGTAGAACAGGGAGATGTCTTGTTTACATAGGCAGTTCCCCGTTCTGCATCTGATCGCGGGTCGCCGGCGGACATAGAGTCCCCGGGCATGGGTGCGAGCCCGATATCCTGGTTTTACGAACTGACGTACACTATACTGCATAAACTATGCAGTGCAAGGGCCTGCCTTATTGGATACAATTAAAAGTTGTTTCGTTTTGGCCTCCTACTATATGGTTTTTGGTAAATCTAAAGGAACATTTTAACATGTATGGCCTGCCTGAAAATTTTATGTAGAAATGTAAAGATCTTTGCCATTAACTTTTTTTCCCCCCCAAAATATTAAAAGATCATTGCTGTTAAATTATTATAAAAAAATAAAGATCATTTCCATTAAAAACTGTATAAATGTTTCAGTGTAGACCAGTATATAAATACCAGTAGCTGTGTTTTTTTCCCCCCTCATTGCCTTGCACAGGCTTGTCACTCGTGTATGTCAGAGCGCAATGTTTATTGACCAGTATGAGCTCCAGGAACATGACCAATACAAGTAGTAAGGCAATGATGTTTCAGTGTTAAGTGAGGATGATTCATGACTGTTGTAACTGCACAGATTACTGAGGTGAAGGTTGTAACCTTTAAATGCTTTATCTATTGTAATTACTTTTAGACCTGATTCCAAGTGATATTCTGTAGATTTAAGCCTTCAGCGTGTCTGGTGGAATTCACAAGAGCAATGAAACTGCAAAAAAAGTTCACACTGTGCCCATTGTGTTCTCCTGTTATACCTGTATACAGTGCTGAGTAAGACCTTTATGCCTCCTTCCTAGTTATCTGGCTATGTGTAAATCCTCCACTAAGCCCACTCTCCTGCGTAGCCCATTGCCCACTTGTCATACAGTACATTTATCATATGGCTCGGCATATTTCCTCCTCCCAGCTGTGATATGCATGCATACTGTTGTGTTACACCTTCAGCGCTGGAGGCTTCTTCTACACATAAGAAGATTGGACAATTAGCTGAAAATTTCCAACTTGAGCAGATCTCCCTGATTCTAATGGCTAAGGCTTTCTGCAGCTTACTTTAGCTGCTGATACATAAGCCTTTGCCATCCTTTCCTGCTGAAAGTGCACTTGCCTTTCAATAAAAGACGAGGTCCATGACGTTAGAACTGGTGCACTGGCTAGGAAAGCAAATGTGATTTATATACACACTGTTCAACTCTATGTACTGAGTATTGCACTATTCTGTACTCTATACTATACATCATTCTACCTTGTACACTGTACTGTACATTCTGTATTGCACACTACTGTACACTGTGCGCTATATTATGTATTATACTCCAATTTGCCTTGTACACAATCCATGCTGTACATTGTGTACTGCACACCATTGTACACTGTGCTGTACTGTATGCCGCACTGTACCATCTGTACTGACACCAAGCCACTCTACACCTACATTAACTACTGTGCGCTGCTCCATGCTGTACATTGTATACTGCACAACATACTACATTGTATACGGTGCTGTACATATTATACTCACTGAGCTCCACATTCTGTACTTGCACTCTGCTGTACAGTCTGTACTATACATCACTCTACGCCAGTGGTCTCCAAACTGTGGCCCAGGGGCCAGATGTGGTCCTTTTTTTTTTTTTTTTTTACCTTTTTTGATTTTGACTTGATTATTGCTTTTGAAAATTCTACTTCATTGTCAACAGTGTAGCAGTCAGTATCCTTGCAGAGATAAGGATAACCCACATATAGTCAGTTGATTTTAGGCAGTCTAAGCAGGTTCTGAGGCGCCGTACACACGGCCGAGGTTCTCGCTGAAAATCAGCGAGAACCTCGCTGGAATGCACATTATGTACGGTCTCAGCGAAACGTCCACGCTCTCTATTTCCTCGACGGCCCGCCTTGGCTGGTTGCTATTTCGCCGAATTACCTTGTGTTCTGCCCGTTTCTCTGCCGTGTTTAACACATTTTAATCCAAATTCATTGATTTTTTTTTTATCTTGCTGCAATGCAGGTATCATTCTCATTTCTTTCTTTCTTTCTTTCCTTCTTTCTTTCTTTCTTTCCTTCTTTCCTTCCTTCCTTCCTTCCTTCCTTCCTTCCTTCCTTCCTTCCTTCCTGATATTTCTGTTTTTGGTAGATGCAAGAGACATAAACCAATATATGTTTTCTTATTGGCCTCAGGAACTGTATTTGCATGATCTTTCCACGTCTGTACACCTGTCTTGGCCAATTATTTGGGCTTCCACTCTTCTGGTGAACTTTGCCTTCCATTGTCTCCAATGTTGGAGCACCATACCTCCCATGGACACCAACGATGGGGCGCTATTCCTTCCCTAAATGCCAACAATGCAAAAATGGGGCACTATTGCCACGGTTTACGCTCACTGATGCCCTAATCCCACATAAAGTGACCGCAAGGTTGGGCACTGTCATAGGACCACGGCCGCTCCATACATCTCAGTACTGGTCAGCTCAGCGGAGATCCACGGAGAGATGCTCCACACTGTACACCCTATGCTGTACATTGTATACTGCACAACATACTACATTGTATACAGTGCTGTACATATTATACTCACTGAGCTCCACATTCTGTACTTGCACTCTGCTGTACAGTCTGTACTATACATTACTCTACGCCAGTGGTCTCCAAACTGTGGCCCAGGGGCCAGATGTGGTCCTTTTTTTTTTTTTACCTTTTTTGATTTTGACTTGATTTTTGCTTTTGAAAATTCTACTTCATTGTCAACAGTGTAGCAGTCAGTATCCTTGCAGAGATAAGGATAACCCACATATAGTCAGTTGATTTTAGGCAGTCTAAGCAGGTTCTAACACATTTTAATCCAAATTCATTGATTTTTTTTTATCTTGCTGCAATGCAGGTATCCTTCTCCTTTCTTTCTTTCCTTCTTTCCTTCCTTCTTTCCTTCTTTCCTTCCTTCCTTCCTTCCTTCCTTCCTTCCTTCCTTCCTTCCTTCCTTCCTTCCTTCCTTCCTTCCTTCCTTCCTTCCTTCCTTCCTTCCTTCCTTCCTTCCTTCCTTCCTGATATTTCTGTTTTTGGTAGATGCAAGAGACATAAACCAATATATGTTTTCTTATTGGCCTCAGGAACTGTATTTGCACGATCTTTCCACGTCTGTACACCTGTCTTGGCCAATTATTTGGGCTTCCACTCTTCTGGTGAACTTTGCCTTCCATTGTCTCCAATGTTGGAGCACCATACCTCCCATGGACACCAACGATGGGGCGCTATTCCCTTCCCTAAATGCCAACAATGGAGTACCATTCCTTCCATTATATCAAAAATGGGGCACTATTGCTCCTATTAAAACCAGTGATGGGGCACGGTTTACGCTCACTGATGCCAGGGTGTTTACTAATCCCACTGGCCATTCTGGCCCCCGAAAGCCTTCATGACCGCAAGGCCCCTTTCACACGATAGGACCTTTCAGGTCCCCCTGTCATATTTGTTGGCGGACCTTAACGGCCGCTCCATACATCTCAGTGAGCACAGAGGGACTGGTCATCCGCCGGCTCAGCGGAGATCCACGGAGAGATCTCCCGCTGAGCTGGCAGACTCTGCTGAGACAGTCTGCCTAGTGTGAAAGGGGCCTTAAGGTGTTACTAAACACAGGATCCTGCATTCACTATATCTGGTCTCCCACAGTACAAACATTGAAATGCAGTTATGTTAATGAATATAAACTGCTAAATACCCTTTCTCATCAGCAGTATATAGCAGTCCTGTGACTACCAGTGTCTGGTTAAAGCTTGTAGGAGAAGTTTTCATTCTGCTTTGACTGTCCTATGAGGCTGCAGGACCCCTGACCCTCTGGACAGTGATGATTGGCCCTGTGCTTGCACCTGGACACCCTAGAAGAAAACAAAAAACTTTCTAGCAATTCACACCAAACTGAGCATGTGCAGAGTGATTCCAAAGGCTCTATACCAGGGATCCTCAAACTACGGCCCTCCAGATGTTGTAGAACTACACATCCCATGAGGCATTTTAACACACTGACATTCACAGACATGACTAGGCATGATGGGAATTGTAGTTCCTGAACAACTGGAGGGCCGTAGTTTGAAGACCCATGCTCTATACTATCAGCAGATGGATTGGGGACAGTGGAAGAAGGGGAGGATCAGAGAAAAACAGATCAAACAGCCTTTTAACACAGGTTCCACAGTGAGTAAAACAAGTATGCTTCACTGCATATACAGTCTGATTTTACTGTTGTGGGTTTAGTAAGACCAACTTTGCTTAGAATGTTTGGAGATCCCTGATCTAGATGTACCATGAGGATTAACATATCATTTCTATTCAGTAATAAGCCCTCTACAGCTGTGGTTCTCAGACACTGTGTATGGTATGAATCTTGAGGGGGAACTCCACGACAAATTTCAAATAAAAAAAACGGCATGGGTTCTCCCTCCAGGAACATACCAGGCCCTTGGGTCTGCTATGGTAATAACGACGTGGGGGCTCCCCCAAAAATCCATACCAGAACCTTATTCGAGAACGCAGGCCGGGTTCACCTTGAAATCCATAGCAGACCGAAGGGCCTGGTATGCTCTCGGAGGGGAAACCCATGCCGGTTTTTTATTTGAAATTTGGCGTGGAGTTCCCCCTTAAGATTCATACCAAACGCAGCTGACACAGTGCACTGCAATTACCTGTGGTTATGTGCCGATAGCAGCGCCAGATCGCACCTGGACACATTAAATTCTATTTTTTTCTATTCGCACAAAACCACAGCTAACAAACCGCAGGTAACCGCATTGTGTGAAGGGTGTCATAGGAAAGCATTGTGTGCTTCTAGCTGCGGTAAAATCTGCAGCTGATGTGCTATTGTGTTGTGATGTCATTGTGTTAAATAAAAAGGCATCTCCCAGCCCTAATACATCTAAATACATTTTAAGGGGGAGAGAGGGGAGAGGGAAAACAAGGGAAAAACCCTCTCTTCCTCTGTCCCCCCCCAAAAAAAAAAAAAAAAACCCTACCCGGGGTCCTCTAGCTGCCCGTCCACTCGATGACATAACATCCTACCCAGAATCTACGTACTAAGCTCCCCCTTGTACAGCCTTAACGTTCTTTCCAGTTTACCAGCTTTCTCTATCTATAATTGGCCTCTTGCCTGTGTTTAAAAAAAAAAAAGAAAATAGAGTATACCTTTAACACTATATACAAATACAATAATGTATCTTCCCTACCAGCTCACTGTAGCCTCAAAAAAAAGGGGGGGGGACCCAAAATGGGGAGATACCAAGGGAGAAAAAATAACAACCATTGGGAAGGGGAAAAAGGGGGGGGGGCACCCCTCAAGGGAGCCCCTCATTCCTCATAATCCTCCTGCAGTTGGGGGGGGAGTAACTATATTTCGTCACAAAGTCTCTCAGGTGGCTAGCCTGACTAATGTTTCTCAAAGCTTCCCTTCTATTAATTATTTCCGGGTACAAGTCTCCATTCCTGATTTGAGTCTTCTGTTTGTCTCTTGAGGTGTTGCCTAACTTGCTGGCCTGTTTGTTGGTTCTTCCCTTGTCTAGTTGGGGACCTTCCCCTGTTTCCCTATATGCTATATGTAACAGCCAATTTGGTATCTGAATCGGTGTCACTTCCAGGAACAAGAACATCTCAAGTAGTTCCGTTGGGGTTCGAAGCGTAAATAAATCGCTAGCTTACGAAATGTGACCGCAAGTGGGAACCCCCATCTATAAGTAAACCCTTGTTCTCTGGCTAAGTCCAATAGTGGCCGCAAACATGCTCTGCACTTGAGTGGCTCCCTGGACATATCCAGTAAAATTTTTAATATGGGCTCCTTCATAAACCATATCCCCCGTATCCCATGCTGTCCTAAAGGATCACTTCTTTCTGTTGATATCGGTACAGTCGACAGATTATGTCCCTCAGTCTTTCCTGTCACTATACCCGTAGGGGCCTCTCTCTGCCTGCTGGCCCTTGTTTCCTTTTTTTGGGGGGGGTAAATGGACGGAGAGGGTGTGAGATTGGGGCATTATAAGGGGAATATTTGCTATATAATATATTATTGTTTTTTTTTTTTTTTTTTTTTTTTAGATGTGGGGGTTTTTCCAGTGTCGTTCTCCTTTTTAGTAGTATGTGGAATCCTAATATAAGAACGTGGCCTGGGGAGGACAGGGGATTATAAAGGGATGATGATAAGGATATTGTTAAGACGATATGGGAGCATCAGGGGGGAGGAGGCGCAGGCTCCTTACCCTATATAAAGAATTGGGGGTATATGTTTCATGTTTGACTATATTGCCTATGTTCCGGTATAATATTGCATAGGTCATCGGGTCATAGTTCACCGGGACAAATAGGGATGGTGTATGCCGAGAGAGAGAGGGAGAGATGTGACCTCTCCCCCCCCCCCCACCCCTCTCTCCCTTTTTTTTTTTTTTTGGGGGGGGGGGGGGGGGTAGAACGAAATAAGAGATAAGAATTCAGCAATAAAATAGGACCGGTAATAAAATATTAGTGGAGAGGGGGGACAATCCCTAGAGAATAGGAATCTTCCTCCTTTTTTTTTTTTTTTTTTGTGTTAGGGATATGAGCCTGTTAGGAGGCTGAAAATATTGCATATTGGCTGAAAGGTATACAGGGATAGAGAGAGAGGAAGAGAGAGGTCGATCGGTAATCCAATATAGAATAAAATAGATGAAAATGGCCTGATGGAGACTGAGAGGAAGGGGTTTGTTTTCTTTATCTCTCTCTCCTCTCCCCCTGGGTTTGTTTTTGCCTTTCTCTCTTTGGCTGACTTAATGGCCAGACCTAACTTCCCTAAAAGGCTTCACTTTTCTTTTTTGTTTGTGTCAGGGGGACGCGGAGACGCCCGGAGCCTAATACTCTCTTTTCTTTTTTTTGGATTATAATCTTTTATATTGGTTTTGTTTTTGTATATATATCTATTTAAGAGATTTTCAAGTAGCCATTCCTGGCACACGCCCCCACATAGGCCTACGCTCATATACCGTTTAATACGGTGAGTGTCTTTTCTCTCTCCTTTCCCTTTGCATCTCTTTCTAATCTCCTCTATACATATTGTGATAGGAAAACCAGAATGGAGACATTAAATGCACTTGTTAATAAATGTTAAGGGACTGAACATGCCCGAAAAAAAGGAGGGTTCTCCTGCACGATCTGCAACGTCTAGGAATAGATATTGCATACATACAGGAGACGCACTTTAGAGAGGACAAAGTACCGATTTTAAAGAATGGAGTATATCCAATAGTATACCACTTGACCAAAAAAAGTAGCTAAGTCAAAGGGGGTTTCTATCCTTTTAGCAGGGAGAATCCAATGGACTCAGTGAGAGATTCGAGAGGACGCTATATATTTGTATAAGGTAAAAAAAGTAGAAATATGTATAAGGTAAAAAAGTAGAAATATGGGTAACACTTGCTGCCACCATGTATGCCCCTATTGACCACCAAGAAGCTTTTTTGGGCAAGGTGATTAAGCGACTGATGGAGTTTACAGAAGGGCATTTAATTTTGGGTGGCGACCTAAATATTCCATTAGACCCCAAAGAGGATACCTCCGCGGGGAAGTCCTCTATCTCTCTTGCTGAGAGAAATCGCATTGCCCAAATTCTGCATAGAAAACAACTGTTTGACGTATGGAGGCTGTTACACCCCAAAGAAAAAGACTATACATTTTACTCCCCTCCCCATAAGACACACTCCCGTATAGACCTTTTTCTTATCCCACACGCTCAATTATTCTGTACGAACTGCCAAAATTGGATCCATAACGTGGTCAGATCACGCTCCGATTTTTCTAGTGTTACAAGACCCAACACGGACTAGGTCTAACCAGTGGAGACTAAATGAAAGCCTTCTACAAGATAAAGAGGTCCTAGAAGAGGTGATTAAAGAGTTAAAGTTTTATTTCAACACCAATGATACCCCAGAATGTGATCCTTGAATTATCTGGGAAGCGCATAAGGTGGTTATTAGATGTTGATTAAACATGGAACTAGGCTTAAGAGGAAACGTACAGAACATTTAAAGGGGCTACTGGAAGAGCTAGCTATTTTGGAGTATAGACATAAACAAACATGGTCAATAGTAGTAGAGGAGTTGGTCAGAAAACAAACACAAATTACAGATCTTCTGTACTACAAAGCAAAGGCTGCAATGCAGAGATGTAATAAGTTCTCCTATGAGATAAGTGTGGGAAACAATTGGCTATAGACGATTACGAGAACAGAAGTAAAGTACTTATGTTCCACACATTAACCCACCAAAGAAACCAAAGGTTACGAAACCAAAAGATATAGCGAAGGTATTTCAAGAATATTACCACTCCCTTTATAACATACAGAGTAAACCCCCGACTCAAGAACAGATTGATCAGTACTTAACGGCATCAGCAATACCGAGAATATTGGAAGTAGACCAAGAGAAACTAGATGAACCCATAACGGAGAAGGAACTTAAGGAAGCAGTAAGCTCAATGAAAACTGTGAAAGCCCGGAGCCAGACGGATTTACGGCTCAATATTATAAAACACCGTTCCCCTCGGTATCTGAGTATATGATTAAATTATTTAACGCGTTCGGATAATCTGCAATTTTAGTTAAAGATACCCTTTTAGCATATGAATGAATGAATGACTTGTATAGCGCAACGCATGCGAACTGAATCGCCTCTGGGCGCTTTTTCCAGCCAGTGTCAGCTTGGCTGGTGCGGTCATTTTTACCCCGTAGGATCTTGACACGCTATGGACACACAGTCATACACACATATATACATATATACTGGGTCAATTTTTGGATGATCCAATTTACCTACCAGCATGTCTTTGGAGAGTGGGAGGAAACCGGAGTACCCGGAGGAAACCCACGCAGACACAGGGAGAAATTGCAAACTTCAGGCAGATGGTGTCGTGGTCGGGATTCGAACCAGCGACCCTTTTGCTGCTAGGCGAAAGTGCTACTCACTGGACCACTGTGCTGCCCCATATATTTTGGTTATACCAAAGGAGGGAAAAGACCCTGCCTTCTGTGGAAGTTACCGGCCAATTTCCTTGTTAACCACTTCCTTACTGGGCATGTATACCCCCTTCCTGACCAGGTGAAATTTCAGCTTGCGGTCGTGCGATATGGCTCCCAAACAAAATTGGCGTCCTTTTTCCCCCACAAATAGAGCTTTCTTTTGGTGGTATTTGGTCACCTCTGCGGTTTTTATTTTTTGCGCTATAAACAAAAAAGGACGACAATTTTGAAAAAAAAAATACATAATTTTTTACGTTTTGCCATAAAAAATAGGCCAATTTAAAAACAAAATTCAGTTTAGGGCGATACGTATTCTTCTACATATTTTTGGTAAAAAAAAAAAAAAAAATCGCAATAAGCGACTGGTTTGTGCAAAAGTTATAGCGCCTACAAAATAAGGGACAGAATTATTATTTTTTATTATTTTTTTTTTTTTTACTAGTAATGGCGGCGATCTGCGATTTTTATTGCGACTGCGACATCATGGCGGACACATCGGACACTTTTGACACATTTTTGGCACCATTCACATTTATGCTGCAATCAGTGCTATAAATATGCACTAATTACTGTATAAATGTGACTGGCAGGGAAGGGGTTAACACTAGGGGGTGAGGAAGGGGTTAATGTGTATCCTGCATTGTGTTCTAACTGTGGGGGGAGGGGGGTGACCGATCTGTGTCCCTATGTACAAGAGACACAGATCAGTCTCCTCTCTCTATGACAGGACGCTGTCATTGTGAGAGCCGGCAATGAGAAATGATCTTATATGTTTACATATGAGATCATCTCTCATTCGCTGCACAGATCGCATCGCAAACGGCCACTCTGATTGGCCATTGGCGGCGATCTGTGATACAGAAGTTCCCCGCTGCGCGCTGGAGCGCGCGCTGGGAACCAAGAAAGGGGTCGCCGTGAAAACACAGCGGCCCGGAGAATTAAAGTCACCCTGCGGCCACATATAGTCGTACGGCCGTAGGGAAGTGGTTAAACGCGGATCTGAAGTTGTTCTAGATTCTGGCGAATAGGACACAACAGCATATTCCGTATCTGATGCATAGACCATGTTGGATTTGTCCCTACTTGTGAAACACGGGATAATACAATTAAAATGATTAACCTTCTACAGTTAGTGAACACAACACTGACGCAATGTGTATTTTTAAACACAGACGCAGAGAAGGCCTTTGACGGGGTGAATTGGAGGTTTGGAGGTTTTGGAAAGAAAATACAGTGGATATTTTCGATCTATTCATTTCCAACAGCCCAGGTAAGGGCCAAAGGAATACTGTCAGTTTGAGAGATACGGATCTCTCTCGAACCTCTGCATTAATTTTAATAAGTCGGAGGCGATGGGAGTTAATGTCCCACAAATATGGATAGTACAATTGAAACAAAACTTTAAGTTTTTAAATGGACAGACAGAGCATTAACATATTTAGGTACGCAACTAGCAGGGAAGGTGGATACGATTTTCGACTTTTTTTCTTTATTACAAAAGGTTAGGAAGTTACTGGATAAGTGGAACCTGGGTTTTCATACCTGGCTGGGTCAATTGTAATATTATAAAGATGAGTATACTCCCTAAATTCCTTTATCTATTACAAGCATTACCAATACATATTCCTTTAAAATATTTCAAACCGTGCCAGAGATTAATTTTTGAGTTTTTATATGGGTGCATAAAATTCCTCTGAAACAAAGAAAACTGACGCTTCCTAAACAGGGAGGGCTTGCGGTTCCAGACATACAGAATTACTATTATGCAGTACACTTGAATAGGGTTATAGACTGGAACAGACATGCAGACACTAAGCTATGGGTACAAATTCAACAAGCCCAATCAATAGTACCGTTGAATAGAGCACCTTGGTGTTTTGCTTCACTTCCTAAAGAAATGAGCAAAAACCTGATAGTGGGCAACACGATTAGGATCTGCTCTACGGTATTCCTAATGATAGGAATAAATCCTATGACCTCCCCTCTGTACCCAATATTAGGTAACCCACTCTTCCCACCAGGATGTGAAGATGGGACTTTTCAACAGTTAAGGGATAGTGAGTGTACCCAGGCATTTAGCTATATTCAAGCGGGCACATGGGTGACAATATCCCTATGTACAAGGGACACAGATCAGTCTCCTCTCTCCCTGACAGGACGCCGTCTCTGTGTGAGCCGGCAATGAGAGATGATCTCATATGTTTACATTTGAGATCATCTCTCATTGGCCGCACAGATCGCGCTGTAAATAGCCACCGTGATTGGCTATTTACCGCGATATGTGATTGGCTGTGTCCAAGGGACATGGCCAGCACAGAAGTTCTCCGATGCGTGCTCGGGAGCCTGCGCGGGAAAGGGGCGGCCGTAAAAAGACGACGTCCCAGAGAAGTAGAGCCACCCATACGGCTGTCGGGAAGTGGTTAAGGAATGTATTCCGCTTTAAAATTCTGGAATGCGTTACAGTTGGTTCACTTCCTCAATACTCTTCCGAACCCAGGGAACTTTGATAGACCTCTCACGAGGTTTGAGAAACTGTGCTCTGAAAAGGGAGCAATAACACAAACCCTCTTAATAAGTCACAAATTATTAGCACAATCAGGAAGGTACCCCCTGAAATGCGTTCAAGACTGGGAACAGGTACTGGGGAAGACATTTAGCCTGGAACAGCGACAATGTATATATAGACGTACGCATGAAACATCGATCTGTGTGAGAATACAAGAAACAAATTTTAAGATCTTTGCGAGATGGTATAGGACACCAGAAAGATTAAATAAAATCTTCCCAGACGTTTCAGAAAAGTGCTGGAAATGTCAGGGAAGTAAAGGCACGATGTTACATATTTTTTGGGACTGTCCCAGGCTAAGAAGCTTCTGGCTGGAGATTAAACGAATCTTTCAGATCTGTACACAACAAGTGCTACCGGAAGACCCAGAATTCTTTCTGTTGCATGTAAATCAAATATCAGAGGAAGCATACAGGGAAACAACTACTTGTATACCGATGAAGTGGAAATCACCATTTCCACCAACAATAGAGATGTAGATAAGCGAAGTCAAAGGCCCCATACACACGAGCGGACCGATTTGTTCAAATCTGTCCGTCCGACAGATTTGAACAAATCTGTCCGCTGGGATTTTGGTTTGCTCGCGTGTACACACGAGCAAACCAAAATCCCCGCCAGCAGAGAGCGCGTCGTGAAGTGTCGGTGACGTGGCGGTGACGTTGACGCTGCCACGTTACCGCACCAGGAAGTAAAACACTTCCGCGCATGCGCCGAATCCATTCGGCGGCGGTGCGGCGGCGGAGCGGGACGACATGTCTGCTGGTAAGTGTACTTACCAGCAGACATGTCGGGCGGACAGATTCCCCCCGGATAGATTTCAAAGCATGCTTTGAAATCTGTCGGGTGGACAAATCTGTCCGCTAGCCCATACACACGATCGGAGATGTCTGCTGAAACGGTCCATCAAAGAGATCGGTAGACTAGAAGACTAGTCCTTACTGCACAACACCAACAGGATAGATATTTAAAGACGTGGTCCTCTTGGAGGGCCTTTTTTGGCCTCTAGGGGAAAAGTTTAATGAGGGATATATATTGTCTAGGGTAATAAGGAGAGCATAAGGTTCCATGCACACTGAAGCTGATTAACTGCAGTTTATTGGCGTTTTCGCTTTTTTTTTTTTTTTTTTTAAAGCCCATAAACTGAACTATGTTAGCCTATGTGCCCATGCACACCTGGGCGTTTTTTAGGGTTAATGAGCTTTGGAGTTTATTGACTTTTTTTCTGAGCGCCCGAAACTTGCGTTGAAAGTGCAGTTTTTTGTTGGGGGGAAAAAACACAAAACGCTGAAAATTGCTCAACCGCTTAAAAACGCAGGCGCCAGCGTTTTTTGCGATTTTGTATCCATTAAAAAAAAGTCCAAAAAAAATAAAAATAAAAGCTACACTGAAAAACGCTGATTAAAACTATTGCAAAAACGCAAAAAAATGTTGAAATGCTCCCTGCAAAGCTACTTGTGTTTTTTTTTTTTAATAGCTTTTAATAGCTTCAGTGTGCATGGAGCCTATCGGTTCACACTGGGGCGACACGACTTCCAGCACGACTTTCAGAAGCAACTTCAACACGACTTGAGCATGAACCACAGGGCGATCTGGGGCGATTTACAACACGACTTGAAGTCCTTTTCAGGTCAGGAGACATTCCAGTGGCCAATAAAACAACAATCGGCTCTGGGAGAGGGAAGGGGAGGGAGGGGTTTGCCTGAGAAATGTATGTTATCTTGCTGAAAGGTCCCTTCAATTAAAACAGTGATCAGACTTGGAAGCGACTTCCATTGAAATCAATGGGTACAAATCGCCTAGAAGTCTGATTGAAGTCGTACAGGAACCTCTTCTGAAGTCGGAGCGACATGAGTAGTGTGTATTAACACCGCTCCCATTCACTTACATTGCTTTTCTGGACAGCGCGACTTGGGACGACTTGAGACGACTTCAAGTCGGATCCCAAGTCGCCCCAGTGTGAACCGACTAGTCGGTTCACACTGGGGCGACACGACTTCCAGCACGACTTTCAGAAGCAACTTCAACACGACATGAGCATGAACCACAGGGCGACCTGGGGAGATTTACAACACGACTTGAAGTCCTTTTCAGGTCAGGAGACATTCCAGTGGCCAATAAAACAACAATCAGCTCTGGGAGAGGGAAGGAGAGGGAGGGGTTTGCCTGAGAAATGTATGTTATCTTGCTGAAAGGTCCCTTCAATTAAAACAGTGATCAGACTTGGAAGCGACTTCCATTGAAATCAATGGGTACAAATCGCCTAGAAGTCTGATTGAAGTAGTACAGGAACCTCTTCTGAAGTCGGAGCGACATGAGTAGTGTGTATTAACACCACTCCCATTCACTTACATTGCTTTTCTGGACAGCACAACTTGAGACGACTTCAAGTCGGATCCCAAGTCGCCCCAGTGTGAACCGGCTCTTACTGTATGTAAGAGTGTTTGTTTATTTTTTCATTGTATTACTTTGTTTATAAAAAGAAAGATAAAAATTAAAATCCGCAGCTGAAAGCACCATTCTATCCATGGTAAGCTGGTATTATTTAAAATAACTAGCATTTTTTTCTGACCTTCGCTCTCGTTTTTTAGCGGCTCTTCTTGTACTGTACTTGGATTGAGTTTAAAGCTGCATTGGCACATGTAAATTTTGATGGCATAGTATTATAAGAGAACATATTGTACAAGCAATAAAAAGCTTTTTGTGTGCTTGCAATAATGGCTAACTGAAAGTCCATTGCAAAGAGATTTATAGATGCTAAAGTAGGCTGAATAAGCCACAAAAGAAGCCAAGCCATAAAAGAAGTAAAAAGAACAGAAGAGTTGTCTGCTAGCGTCTGTCTAAAACATAGTGCAGACTATATGGAAGGGGCAAATGGAGGTGTGCAACCCCTCCTGCTTCATCAGGCAATGCTAGAAACTCCTGTACACACATCCCTCTAATTGTCCTATAGCTTTTAATGGATAATGAAGGGCAGTGTATCTACTGAAAAAGGTTTTGTTCAAGGCTCATTTTACTTCCTGTACCTTTGGATCCTGTTTGTATAGCTGGTCATCTAGAGCACCTTCTTTTTAACTTCTGTTCTGTAGAAGTACATCTGTAAACCCATAAAAAGCCTTGATTATTTAGCAAGAAAAGCCTGATGGTAGAACAGATGCTGCTGAACTCATCAGTGTGCACACTATGAAAAGATTTTATATCCAGATAAAATTCCTTGAGGGGGGATACATATAAAATGGAGTGCTGTTGCCAGTGTCGTTTTATATACTACATAGAAGAGCTGACATGCGTTTTGCCTTGCCAGCAGAGTTCACGTTGGATCCCTTGCGTGGACCTACAATTGTTGACTCATCTGCCTTCCTACTTGCTACTAGTTATGCTGTCGTCTTCTGAATTTGATGTGATTCCTTATCTGGAACTTCATCACTAAGAAAAAATGGAAAGCTCTAGCAGCAGAACTAATACAGCATACTTCAAAAATACATCTTCAAACATAATGCAAGCACAAAACTCTTCTTTTTTTTTTTTAACATGAAAGGAAACGTTTTAGGAGGAAAAAAACATCTTTACAGCAGCATTTCAAGGCTTGCAAAAAGAAGCCTACATTAACTAATTTTCCTCCTTCAGCCGCAACTTTTTTAATAGGAACAACTTGAAAATTTCTTTGCATATTAATGAAAATGAGAGGATCTGGTCCCGACCCTTCTTTCATGTGGAAGATGAGACTATAATACACTACTCGTGTATGATCTATGTCATCATTTACTTTTAATTAGAGGTTTTCCTAGATTATGGTTTCCTTGGGATCTTTGTGTTTGTTATGACCCTCAAGAGCAAGGAGCAGTCACCTAGCTAAAACACTATGTTATGCTCAGCAGTTCAGACTCATTAAGGATATTCCTGCTGGCATTGGTTTTTGGCATGATATTCACTCCAAAATGCAGTCCAAGTTTTAAATGTATTGTCTGCTTCTAGAAACTATGCTCTAGATATAAACCTGTATATATAAAGTAGGGTTGTCCCGATACCGATGCTAGTAACGAGCATTTGCGCAAGTACTTGTACTCGCACAAATGCTCCCGATGCCTTAGCCGATAACTGGCGGCATCAAGCTGGCAGGGAGTACAGAGTTCAGGGTGACCGGAGCCGTCACATTCGGTTGCGGAAGTGACAATCCGTGTTTCCATCAAAGATGCCTATCTTGGTACACCCTGCACTGCCAGTGCCAGCCGTCAGTGCCACCTGCCAGTGCCAGCCGTCGGTGCTATTTGTCAGTGCCAGTCAGCCATCTAGCAGTGCTACATATCAGTGCCACCTAATCCTATCCGTGCTGCAGATCAGTGCCACCTAATCTGTATTGTGCTTTAAGAAACTGTCACATGACATTTAAAAAAAGTTCCCGAATTGTATCGTATCCATTAGTACTTGAAAAATGTATCGGTACTTGTACTCGGTCTTATGCCGCATACACACGATCATTTTTTGGGTTCTAAAAAATGACGTTTTTCAGGCTCTAGAAAAAAACTTTTTTTCAACTTGATCATTAAAACGGCCTTGCCTACACATGATCATGAACAAAAAAAAAATGCTCTAGCAAAGCGCGGTGACGTACAACACGTACGACCGCGCTATAAAGGGGAAGTTCCATGCTGATGGCGCCACCCTTGGAGCTGCTTTAGCTGATCTTGTGTTGGTAAAAGACGATTTGCGCTTTTCTGTCTGTTACAGCGTGATGAATGTGCTTACTTCATTACAAACAGTAGTTTTACCAGAACGAGCGCTCCCATCTCGTAACTTGCTTCTGAGCATGCGCACATTTTTAATGTCGTTAAAGCCCACACACAACCATTTTTTTACAACCCAAAAAATGACAATGTTAAAAACGTTGTTAAAAAATAGAGCATGTTCGATTTTTTATTTTTTTTGCCCATTTTTGAGAACCTGAAAAATGCTCTATAGCCCACACACGATCGTTTTTAATGACATAAAAAAAAACGTAATTTTTTAGGACCCGAATAATTATCGTGTGTACGCGGCATAAGAGTGGTATTGGGACAACTCTAATATAAAGACCTCTAAAACACATTGCTACTATAATTCTATCACTTATCCTCTTTAGAGGAGCATTTTATTGTCTCCTTTTGGTGGGCAAACCTCTCTTTGGCCCCATTGGGGAATATTTCCTTCACTTCATATCACTGAAATGCCCATTCAAGAAAAAAAAAAAAATGAGCAAAGAGTTTATTGTTATGACAGGCACAGACAGCGATCTGAACATTTTCAGTTCTGACCTTTCCTTAAAGAAGTGAAGGGCGATCTTCTCAAAAGGTACACAGATGGCAATGAAAATCTGATGGAGGCTCTAAAGCGGGGGTGTCCAACCTGCGGCTTAGAGCGGATGTGAATGTGGCCTAACACAAAATCGTAAACTTCAAATTGTTGATTCTTTCTTGCATTTTTTGTAAAAATGCTTTTACACTTGGATAACACATGTGACTGAAGAAACGTTTGACAGTGTCTCTTTGCTGGAATTTAAAAGTTTTATCTTCCCAAAGAACTATATCCAACTTTTCACAATCATGCCTTATTCATGTCATCAGTTTTTAAAGTTTTGGATAGGGTGAAAATGGATTAGAAACCTTTTCACGTTTTCCATTGCGGTCTGTGACCCTGTCTAGGGAGATTCACCTTTTTATTTGTCCTGTTTACCATTTATTATTTAAAATGGAAGTAAAAAATAGTCTCAGATTTTAGGTTGTCCCCAGAAAAGTGATGGGAAATCTTCCAATCGGAATATTCTGGTGACCTGGAGGGCCCCAAGGGGCTCCCTTAATTTGCAGGGATTTTCTCTCACTTCATGTTTTGGCTATGTGGCAGAAAATTAAGGGAGATCTTCCCAATGGAGCACAGAAGACAAAAAATAAAACAAACTGTCAGGGGTTATAACCCTCCCTTACTTCCCTTACAGAATTTTGCCTATAGTCCTACTTTAAATTTTAAGCTGCGCAAATTTTTCTGCTCATTAGCTATCATTATTGTTGGTGCATTTTATGTGCAGCCTAAGACACTTCCTCCTCTTCCAATGTGGTTGAGAAAGGTCAAAAGGTTGGGCACCCCTACTAGAGTTTCTCCACTATATCAAAAATCAAGCCCAAAAAAAAAGCTGAAAGGATAAAACTCTGTGACCAACCAAAAGCTTGAAATCGGCCATGCCACATACGTACACTAAGCTTGCACAAGGTAAATTCTAAATCCTTCCTTCTGTTTTGCTAGATAAAAGATTCATGTGAAAACGTTACCAGCTGTATGTTGGAACGATGAGCTGATAACGAGTTCCTTCTGCAGTGTAGTTCCTCGCTAATCTGTAATTTCTACACGTGTAGTAATGTTGTTCCATAAACTCAGGTCATCATAGTTCTGTAAAGCCTGGTACACCCAGATTTTTTATTTTTTTCGTTCAACCCAGCTGGCTGAACAAAAAAAAAATAGAGGCAGTCTCTGTGCTATTGTGTTTTGACAGGGCTCCCTGCCAGAACATGTCTGTCAGAGCTTGCAGCCTTTGGCTGCAAGCACTGATCAGATGCTGATCGCTGATCGGCTGCTGGTTTTCCAGGATGTTTGTTAAACAGAAACTGGTCATGAGACCCAATAACACCCCTATACTGGTCTGGTCAGAAGTTGTCTTCATGAAAGAATTGAGGCCAAAAAGCCATACCTCCACCGAAAGGCTGAAGAACAGTACAATAATGAGTGTCTGCAGACCATGGTGAAGCACGGTGGAAGTTTGGGACTGCATTTCTGCAAATGAAGTTTAAAAATTTGGGTAGGATCTATGGTGTCCTCAATGCTGAGGTCTACAAACAGATTCTTACTCGCCATGCCATCAGGGTGGCGTGTGCTTGGCCCTAAATTTATTCTGCAGGACAACAACCCCAAACATGCAGCCAGTGTCATTACGAACTTCATTGTAAAGAACATGATGTCCCAAAAGTGATGGTTTGGCCCCCATTGAGCCAGATCTCAACATCATCAGTTCAAAAACTGTGTGCAAGTGTACCTAGAAGAATTGATGCCGTTTTGAAAGCAAAAATTGGTAGGATTTGGATATCACCTTTGTTCATTATTTATTTATTTATTTTTAATCGAGAAAATAAACTAAACGTTTTATAGTTTTGTTTTTTTCCTCTCCTGAAAGCTTTCCTAATGTACAGCAATTTTTCACACCTGCCTAAATCGTTTGAACCGTGTGTGTGTGTGTGTGTGTGTGTGTGTATTATGGTGCAAACGTTTTAGACATAGATACAGTACTGTGCAAAGTTTTAGACGGATGTGAAGACAATGCTTTAAAAAAATAAAAATATATAAAATTATTTTTTATTGTTTGTATCAATTTTACAAAATGCAAACTGATCGAACAGAAAACATCTAAATCAAATCAATATTTGATTACCCTTTGGCTTCAAATCAGCATCAATTCTGCTAGGTACACACTGTGCTGTGCACACCGTTTTTGAAGGAACTCAGCAGGTAGGTTGTTCCAAACATCTTGGAGAACTAACCACAGATCTTCTGTGGATGTAGGTATGGAGAAATCATTCATCCATTATTTAACGATATAACCTGCTTTAAGTAAAAGAATGTGACGATTCCAAGAATTTCTCGAATTTTCTGAATTGATACGGTTCTATTGCATACATGTTTTTAACTTAATCAACTTTTAATAGATCTGTTCATTCAGTACTGACATTTTATTTATGGATGGTTGATAGACCAAAACATTCCAAAGCTTCTTTATCTGTTGGAAACATTTGCCAGTGTTCTTAGTTCAGCTCCCTCCACTGCCATGGAGTTGCTCTATTTCCAATGTTTTTTTTTCCCCCATTAATGCAAAATACATGGTAAACTCATGTAAAAGATAGAGAAACCCTTTTACAACAATGGAAGCTTTACAGCAACAATGGAACTTTATCTTGTTTGGGTTATCTTAAGCGGTTATGCTAAAGCCAATTTTGAATTCACTGCAGATGGAGCGTCAGAGGCTGGCACGGGAAAAGCAATTGAGAGAAGAGGCCGAGAGGACACGCGATGAGCTTGAAAGAAGACTCTTGCAGCTGAAGGAAGATGCACAAATGGCCAATGATGCTTTGGTGAGACATGAATACATGTCCTAAAGTCACAATTGCTGAGATAACCCTGTTTTTATAAAAGTGACTCATGAGTCATGCTTGGATGCGGATAGAATTGTTAGATGCATTTTTATTTCTATCTAGATGAGATCCGAAGAAACAGCAGATTTGCTAGCAGAAAAAGCTCAAATCACAGAGGAAGAAGCTAAACTGCTTGCCCAAAAAGCAGCTGAGGCTGAACAGGAGATACAGAGAATTAAAGCTACAGCCATTCGTAGTGAAGAAGAAAAGCGACTCATGGAACAGAAAGTGCTAGAGACAGAGATGTTGGCTCTCAAGATGGCAGAAGAGTCTGAAAGAAGGTAAGGTGATGTCCTTATGAGACAATGGGTAAAGCATTGCCCTTTGTGCATATGTTTTTCTTTCTAGTTTTAGGCTATAATATGTACATTACCATGTACACAAATTTAGAGATTGTGCAAAGATGTCTAAGGCCCTGTACACACGATCAGACATGTCTGATGAAACTGGTCTGCAGAAACTGGTGTGTACGGCCCATCGGACAGGTTTGATGGTTAGTACACAAAAGCATCGGCCCAAAAACCCGCGCATGCTCAGGATCAAGTCGACGCATGCTTGGAAGCGTTGAACTTCATTTTTTCATCACGTCGTTGTGTTCTACGTCACCGCGTTCTGGTCTGATCGGATTTTGGCCTGATGGTGTGTACGCACATCAGACCATCAGAGAAGTTCAGTTGTCTGATGAAAACGGTCCGTCAGACAATTCTCATCAGACATGTCTGATCGTGTGTACAGGGCCTAAGACTTACTTTGACACAGAGCATATTGGCCCCATAAAGGATGATCAGAAGAAGTTGTTTACCAAAGACAAGAAGGCGGCATCTGTAAAAAAATAATTCTTCTAAGTTTTTACCAGGAATAAGGAGGGGTATAGTAATCAAGACTGCATTGTTAGCAACACAGCAGAGAATGTACCCTTGTGGCTAACAGAAGCTAGTCCCAGAACTGGACTTGAAAATCTTAAAGGGGTTGTAAAGGATTTTTTTTTTTCCATAATAAGCATCCTTGTGTTAGAGACTTCAAGGAGGTGTGAACACCACGTCACTGCTCAGTTAATGGGCAATCGCGGATGCCCGGCGGCCATCGCGGCCATCGCGGCCGCCGGCCACGCACATCGTGTTCCCAGTAACACGGCGGGTGCGCGCGCGCCGCCGGCGGTGCGCGCGCACCCCCTAGCGGCTGTGAAAGACAAGGACGTCATTTGACGCCCTGTCAGAACAATAGGACTATCCTGCCGCCGTCACGGCGGCCGGTAGTGTAGTGGTTAAAGAACTTAACCAGGCTATAACCAGACCGTTGTTCCTAAATTTTAATGGACAGCATACTGACAGGAATGGTACTAGCTGACTAGGGGAAAAGCCAACATGGTACCCATGTTTAAAAAAGGACTGAGACATATACCTGGAAACTACAGGCCTGTCAGTTTAAAATTGATAGTATGTAAACTATTAAAGGGGATGTAAGGGACTGCATCCAAGAAACTGCTGATGAAAACAATATAATTTGTAGTTATCGGCATGGAATTATTTGAAAGATCGTTCTTATCAAAACAATCTGTTAACATTTTAGGAGGAAATGGCTTGTCCTCTAGCTAAAGGAAGGCATGTGGCCTATGGATGTGGTATATTTAGATTTTTGCAAAAGTATTCAATACATTTTCCCATAAAGAGAAAGGAGTCACCGCTCCAGGTGGGATCACTAAATGGTTACAGGTGGTGCAGGATACCGAGGGTGCTGGCGGTGCACTAAGCAAAATGAAGACAAAGAAAACCTGATGGGTGGTCTTTTATTCAATAGACAGCATGTACAAAAATAGGGTCACAGCAGTAGAAACAAGGAACAGCCGACGCGTTTCGCACTGGATCAGTGCTTATTCATGGCTTAATAAGCACTGATCCAGTGCGAAACGCGTCGGCTGTTCCTTGTTTCTACTGCTGTGACCCTATTTTTGTACATACATTTTCCCATAAATGTGAAATTTTTTAAAATTGAGTTTTTTTGGAATGGACTGTAGAGTATGTACCTGGATAGAAAACTTGTGACGGGTGTGTTCAAAAGGGGGTGATGGTGAGTATTCAGAATGGACTGAAGTGGTAAGTAGGGTACCCCGGTTCTGTCCTGGAACCAATTCTGTTTTATTTATTCATAAACAAGCTAGAGGTTGTCATAAATAGTTCAACCTCAGTGTTTGCTGACAATACAAAGCTAAGAAGGGCAATAACTTCACCACAGAATATAGAAACCTTACAAGATGACCTCAATAAAAAAAAAGGGGGTGGGCAGCTACATGGCAAATAAGGTTTATTGTTCAAATATGTTATACATATAAAAATATAAATGCAAGTTACTCGCTAGGGGAGAACTTTAGCGGGAATCCAGGATGGAAAAATAATCTGGGGGTCCTAGAAGATCACAGGCTCAGCACTGGTGCGCAATGCCAATCTGCAGCAAGCAGGGGATTTACTCAACTGATAATTAAGCCACTTTACGTATGCCGTCCAGTTCTGGTCACTAGTCCTCGGTAAGGTCGTGCTCGAACTGGAGATAGTCCAGAGAAGTGCAACTGTGCTAATAAGGTGACTGGAGGACTGCAGTTACAAAAAATGACTACAAGCATTAAACTTATTCTCCCTGGAGACACATGAGAGGAGATATGATAGCAATATACAAATATTTAAATTTGCATAGGGGAAAAAAAACTAGACACACAACCACGCACTGAAATTGGCGCATGAGCGGTTTACACCAAAACTGCATAGAGTTCTTTACTGTCAGAGCAGTAAAGATGTGGAACTCCCTTCCACAAGCAGTGGTTTCAGCAGGGAGTGTCAATTCCAAAAAACTACTGTGTGGGCATCTTGGTGAATGCAATATAGAGATATGGGAATTTATTATTGACATAAATGCACGTTCGCACCCACCGGATGGACTCGTGCCTTTATTCAGCCTTACCAACTATGTAACTGTCATTTTGTAAACAATCGATTGGTACAATATATAAATAAAAACTCACGTAACAAAAACATCAAACACTTGACAAACTTTAAACAGGGGGTTCCCACTTTGCACATAGTAATGATATTAATTTTATCCATGTCTAAGAGCAAAAGAAGCAGAGCAGTTGAAGCAAGATTTACAAGAAGCCAGAGAATCTGAACGCAGAGCCAAACAAAAGCTATTGGAAATCACCAGCAAATCGGCCTACACGGTAAGGAATTTAGCTTTTTCAAATCAAAGGACCTTGCACATTATTTAGCATGCAGTAAATATATTTTCTGCTAGGTGTATTTTAAGAAACAGAGTTGTTCTTACATATGTGACCCTTGTGTGCATTTATTTTCTGTACAATGGAATCTGGTGATTATGTTTAAGAATGTGCAGCCTGACTATGTTACGGTATTCATTTACACTGCTAGGCCACCGATTTGAAATCCATTTAGACTGTATATGTGTAGCTTAACGACCTCTGTAGGGTTAATGGTCCATGCATGGTTTTTTCATTTCTTCTGAACCTAATAGATTCTCAGAACAATTTTATTCACTAATAAACATACTAGGTAATTCAAACCAGGATTACTGCGCTATTTTAAAGTGCCACTAAACCTGATTGATTGGTTGTCTTAGTAACCATTCATACATGTGTAGAGGTCCCTAGACACTAACTTGTTTTTATTATATTGTGTTAAAGGGGTTGTAAAGGTTTGTTTTTTATTTTCTAAATCAGTTCCTTTAAGCTAGTGCATTGTTGGTTCACTTATCTTTTCCTTCGATTTCCATTCTAAAAGTTTTTTTTTCATTGTCTGAATTTCTCACTTCCTGTTGCTCCTCAGTAAACTGTTCTGGCTGACTAACCCCCAGCCAGAACAGTTTGGATGATGGGGCAAGCTTACTAAGGAGAAACAGGAAGTGAGAAAGTCAGATAAAGGGAAAAAAACATTTAGAAGGGAAATGGAAGGAAAAGGTAAGTGAACCCAACAATGCACTAGCTTAAAAGAACCTATTTAGAAAACAAAAAACAAACTTTTACAACCCCTTTACTGTGCAGCTCCTCGGTGATAGCAGGAATAGTCATTTTGCAATTCCATTTTTTTCACCCGCAGGAAACACCAGGGATAAAAACTGAGATCACTGCTTTTTTTTTTGCAAAATGATGGTTAGTCTGTGTCATGCTACATAATATGACCAGGTGGATATAAAGCATTTTCTTATTGGAAAAATCCTTAAAATTTGTGCCCTAGTTAAATGTCCCTGAAGTTCTGCAGTTGCCTTTTTTTTCCATAAAGGTCCATTATAATTTGTCTTTCAACACTCGTCGTTTTCCTTCCATTAAACTTGAACTGTATATATAATACTAGGGTTTTTAGATATAGAATTTCACAAAACAGTTCTTGGACATATCACATGAAACAAGGCTATCATGTACACCCTCGGGACCTGTGTTGATGGGCTTTGGGCTTGTGTTGATGACATCATTCTAACATCAGTTTAAGCCCTGGTTCACAAATGGCACCCTTCCTACGATTTGCAAAAGTAGTTCCTGCCCATTGGCCCTAAGTGAGGTTAAGTGTGCTCAGCAAAATTCTGGAATGAACCTAAATCGTCTCAAATTTCTCCCTCCCCCTCTTAACACCTGCAGTGGGGGGAAAAAATGATTTGATTCCCTGCAGAGTTTGTCCACTTGTCTATAATTGCTATCATAGTTGTATTTTAAGTGATGGACACAGGATTTCAACCACAAATCCAGAAAAAACACATGAGACAAATGTTATAAATTGAGTTGCAGTTCAGTGAGTAAAATAAGTATTTGATCCCCTACCAACCAACAATTTTGGCTCCCACAGACTGGCTACAGCATGTGCTCATTCAGGACACAGATTAGTCCTGCCAATTTAAGAAGGTGCTCCTAAGGACAACTTTTTATGCATATTAAAGACACTTGTCCACAGAATCCTCTGTTTCCCCCATTCAAACCTCGCCATCATGGGCAAGACCAAAGAGCTGTCAAAGGATGTCAGATGTCGGGGACAAGATTGTAGACAATACACAAGTTTGGAATTGGCTACAAGACCATCAGCAAGAAGCTGAGTGAGGAGACTACTGTTGGGTGTGATGATTCACAAATGGAAGAAATACAAAGTGACCATCAACCGCCATCAAGATTTTGCCTCATGCGGTAAGGGTGATCGTGAAAAAGTGAAGGATCAGCCCAGAACTACATGGGAGGAGCTTGTGAATGATCTCAGGACAGTTGGGGGCCACCGTCACCAAACGAACCATTGGTACACAATACGCCTCCATGGATTGAAATCTTGCAGCTTCGCATGGTCTCCCTCCTCAAGAAGGCACATGTACAGCTGTGCCCATGTGAAGTTTGCCAATGAATATCTAAATGATTTAGATCGGGATTGGGAGAAAATGCTGTGGTGGGATGACACCAAAATTGAGCTCTTTGGCATTAACTCGACTTGCTGTGTTTGCTGACTTTGACCCTAAGGACACCACCCCTACAGTCAAACGCAAAGATAGAAACCTTTATGTTTTGGGTTTGTTTCTCTGCTAAAGGGGTGGGCCAAATTTGCCACATTGAGGGGCCAATGGACAGGGCCATGTATTGTAAAATCTTGGATGAGAACCTTCTACCCTCAGCCAGAACACTGAAGATGGGTCGTGGCTGGGTCTTCAGCATGACAATGACCCAAAACATACCGCCAAGACCTTAAAGGAGTGGCTCGAAAAGAAGAAGCACATTAAGGTCATAGAGTGGCCTAGCCAGGCTCTAGACCTTAATCCTATATAAAATTTATGGAGGGAGATAAAAACTTCGAATTGCCACGTGACCGTCAAGAAACCTTAAGAACTTAGGGAAGATCTGTAAAAAAGAGTGGACCACAATCCCTCCTGAGATGTGTGCAAACCCTGTAACCAACTACAAGAAACGTTTCTTCACCAAATGCCAAGTCATGTTTTGCTTGGGGATCAAATACTTATTTTACTCACTGAGTTGTAACTATTTATAACATTTGTATTGTGTTTTTTTCAGGATTTTTGGTTGATATTCTGTCTCTATCATTTTAAAATACACCTATGATAAAAATAGACCCTTCATTACTTTGTAAGTGGGCAAAATTACAAAATCTGCAAGGGATCAAATAATAATTTTCCCCACTGTATGCTTCCTGTTCTGTGTAAGAAAGAAGTACATACTGTTTTCAGCATGCTCTGGGCCAGTCACATAATCCTCTGTCAGCCAGCAGTGGCTGCAAGGGAGAGTTGAGAATGCACAACAATGGCTGGTAAAGCCTGTTGATGTCACTCATAGGCTGCTATGACCCAACCGATGTTGGCGCTCCTTCCTATCCCCTAAAGCCACCGATGACTGACACAGTAGAGCCAGATCACGTGAGCAGAGCAGGTTAAAAAGTACATACGTCTTTCTTTGGCTGGGTACGCAGTAAGAAAATCTGGTGGATCGTCCGGTTTTCCTCAATGTTCCACAGCAAGTCTGAACCAAGCATGGAAATAATGTGCGAAAATTCACGTACAACAATGTTTTTTTTTTTTTTTTTTGTTTGTTTCTGATCATGCGCAGTCTTTGGCATCTGATTTTTATCACACAAAAAAGTTTTTCCCTTTTTGGACATTTTCATTTGCAAAGTCTGACTCGCACCTCAAATGTAGTGTACACATTTTATGAAAATCGAACGATCGTACCGTACAGAATTTTTTTCTTCTGATTTTCTTATAGTGTATAACCAGCTCAACACAAATTTATCTTGGCATTCTATTTTACTGTAACAAAATTAGTTGTACATTGTAAAGGGCACACTTCGTAGCAGATCACATTGGACAACGTTGGAGATTTAATGTCATGTCAGTACAATATGTGCTTGGCACTAAGAGCCCTTTCACACTGCCAGTGCCGGGCATCGGCACTATAACTAATGATGCTTTACTGTAGTTTTTGCGGCGCTAGCGGGGCGCTTTTATCCCCTGCTAGCGGTTAAATAAAGGATTAAAAGCACCCATAAAGCGTATACACCGCTCCTAAAGCGCCTCGAAGCTGCTTGCAGGACTCTTTTTGATGTCCTGCCAGCGCCCCAGTGTGAAAGCCAAAGTGCTTTCACACTGGGGCGCTGGCAGGACATCAAAAAAATGGGATTGCAGATGAGGCTTTTTTCAGGCACTACTTTTTAGCGCTAAAGCGCTTGAAAAATGTTCCACCACCCTCCAACCCTTTGGTGCCTGCTCACCACAATCACTTGAAAAGGTTCTTAGGGTTGTAACCCCCTGAACTCTACACAAGTCCTGGTATTTAATGCCCCTTTAAGCCCTTCTACGGTTTTTTCCTGGCCGCACCTATTTTCTGAGAAAAAAATTGGTGTTACACTTAAAGTGCCGAACCTCACAGACTTCAGAAAATATTATTTTAGTTCAGTTTTTGTCAAAGTTTTTTCCATTTCTAAAACTTGCAATTTCTCTAATCGTGAGTCATTACTTTTTCAGCAAGCAGCAGGTACCAGCAGTAGTTCTGTGCCCCCTGTAGATGTGCCAAGCTTCAGCCTGCTGAGTGACAGTCTGCCCTACGATTTCAAGGACACAGATATGAAACGCCTGTCCATGGAAATAGAGAAAGAAAAGTAAGAGGCGGGTGGGGACTGTGCGCTTTTAACTGCATGCAGCATATGAACAATACTTCCGCTGACATTTCTGAATTAACTTCTTTCTGTGTATGCTGTCAGTCGTGCAAATGTCAAGTATGGTGTGGAATATACAGTGTTCACTGAAGGCATACAATAGTTTTTTTTTTTAGTAATTGGTTTGCACCTATCGGCTTTATTGCATGACTGGCATACCCCTATTTTTGTAGGAAAAGGACAGTAGCTGATTTGTATGTAGATTGAGGTGAGGTCAAAAATGATATTACAAGGGAAATGCATGCACATATGGCTGATTATACCTATAACTAGCTTACTAAGAACATACCTTATCTCTGTGTCTCCATAAATCCTTTATTTTGTTAGAGCATGGCACATTTTATATTATGTGCACTGACATCTGGCTATGATCACGAAGGTTTAATAATTCTTACTAATCAATCTGACTCTTACCTACATAAAGGCTTAGAAATGAGTTAATTTAGCATGCCAAACGGCCTAGCTATCGCTATCTACATGATTTAAAAGGTGCCCCCGGGCTTTCCACAATGATGCTTTAGCACATTGCACTATTGTCAGACACTTGCATAAAACAGTCATACAGCTGCTATACAAAAGCTTATGTTTGTATTTGGAATAGCTAGGGTATAGTGTGTTTTTTTTTTTTTTTTTTCCGTACAATTATGAAGATTTCAGAGAACCTGTGCATGATTAGTCAATGGACGATTTAGGTGTGCTGTATTTCTAATTAAAATTGTCTTTTATTGTTTATATTGTGTGTCCCCCCCCTTTTTTTTTTTAAAAAAAAAAAGGAAATACTTCCTAAATATAATATTCAATACAAATTTACAGTGTGTGTGTGTGTGTGTGTGTGTATGTATATACAGTGGGGAAAATAAATGATTTGATCCCCTGCAGATTTTGTAAGTTTGCCCACTTACAAGAAATAAAGGGTGTATAATTTCTCATCATAGGTGTATTTTATATGGTAGAGACAAAATATCAACCAAAAATCCAGAAAAAACACACAATACAAATGTTATAAATTGAGTTGCAGTTCAACAGCGATTGCTGTCATGCTGTGTCCTAGCTCTGTGAAGAGCTGATGACGTGGCTCTCTAACCATGTGATCGGCTGTATCCAATCACAGCCGGTCACATGGTAAATACGGAAGTGCTGGTAATCGGCTCTCCTCGACTCTCACACTGACGGAGTGTGTGGCGAGGAGAGCCGATCAGCAGCATTTCCTCACAGGGGACACCCGGACAGGTAATCCTTGATTGATTACAGTAAAGTCTATCAGTGACCCCAATTGGGCCCATCAGTGACACCAGTCAGTGCTGCCTTTGAGTGCCCATCATTGTGGCATATTCGTGCCTCCTCATCAGCGACACCTAATCATTCCCCTTAAAGTGATTATACATCATCCTGTACAACCACTTTTACCTACAGGTAAGTCTAGATTAAGGCTTACCGGTAGGTGCTAGAAATATCTCCTAAATATACACAGTTTGGGAGATATTTACAATAGAGACTTGCGCGCATGTCTACGCAGTTGTACGCAGCGATTTAAATTGTCAGCGCTATATAAATCCTGTATTATTATAATAATAATTTAGATGTTCATTAGCAAACATTAGATGTGCCTTTTACATGTGCCTTCTTAAGGAAAGAGGACCTTACGGGCGCTGCAGGATTTCAATCCATGGGGGCATATTGTATTTCCAATGGTTTATGTGGTGACTGTGGTCCCAACTGCCTTGAGATCATTCACAAGCTCCTCCCGTGTAGTTCTGGGCTCATTCCTTACTTTTCTCATGAGAGACTCTTCCCATTTGTAAGCAACCCCTTTTACTGCCTAGAGCTCCTGGGCACCCTATCAGTGCCAGAACTTGCTCTTAAGTGTCTCTTACCACATTAACGTTGTGACAGCCAGTCCATAGCTATAATATGTATAGTTGTGCTCATACGTTTACATACCCTGGCAGAATTTGATTTCTTGGCCATTTTTCATAGAATATGATTGATAACACAAACACTTTTCTTTTACTCATGGTTAATGTTTGGCTGAAGCCATTTATTATCAACCAACTGTTGATAATAGCCTCCAATTCCTGTAAATTCTTGGACTGTCTTGCATGAACTGCACGTTTGAGATCTCTCGAGACATTGAGGTCAGAAAACTGAGATGGCTACTCCAGAACCTTCATTTTTTATTTTGCTGTAGCCAATGACAGGTTGACTTGGCCTTGTGTTTTGGTTTATTGTCATGTTGGAATATCCAAGTACGTCCCAGGTGCAGCTTCCTGGCTGATGAATGCATATGTTCCTCCAGTATTTTTTAGGGCCGAAACAACTAATCGATTATGAAATAAATCGATTACAGTATTTATCGGGGTATTGCGCGCTCCGGTGTATAGTGCGCACCCCTAAAGTAGCCCCGAAATTCCTGTAAACAAAAAAAAAAAATTATAACATTTTATTACTTACAGTTTTGGTGTCTTGCCCGGCGTCCATCGTCCAGTCCGGCGTCCATCTGTGGCCTTGCTTGGTGATGTCCTCCCGGCTTCTCCCGCGCTGTCAGAGTCGAATCCCCGCTTTCCGCGCTCAGTTTGAAGCCTCCGGCGACCAATACCGAGCGCAGTACACTCGGGCACGCTCGGCCACGCTCGGCTTCTCATGCATAAACGTCGCAGAGCGTGACTACGAGCGAAGCCGAGCCTGGCCGAATGTACCCGAGTGTACTGCGCTCGGTATATGTCAGCGGAGGCTTCAAACAGAGCGTGGGAAGCGGGTATTGGCGTATATTGTGCACCCACGATTTTCCCTTTATTTTAAGGGGAAAAAAGTGCGCGGTATACGCTGATAAATACAATACTATTTTCATAATCGATAAGTAACATAATGGGGTTAAAAAATAAATAAAATTCTCCCTTTATGGTAAAAATTGGCAAATTGCTACTGTAAATATTACTTTCATAGTCCCACAGTAAAAAATGAACCCCTTACAGTAACAATTATTTGCTCTTTTTGTACAAATTTTTGTTTTTTTAATCCCATTATGTTACTAAACATCTCGGACCTGGGTCACACTTTTTTTGTTGCTTTTTGTAGAAACACACTACAGTTCATTTACATGGTTTCCTATAGGACAAGTTCACATCTGTTTTTTTTCAGCTGCTGAAAGGGGAAAGCGGTGCCGTTTTAGTTTTTTTGGTTCAATATACTTCAACGGAGGAGATGCAGAAAAGCCTATAATGCGTTTTTGCAGAAATTTGTGTTTTTTAATCTGCCCAACAATAAATTGCGCAAAAAAGTAGAAATGCAAATTGCAAAGTTATTAACCGATTAATCGATCAATCGAAACAATAATCGGCCAACTAATCAATTATGAAAATAATCGTTAGTTGCAGCCCTAGTATTTTTTTCTGCGTTCATCTTGCCATCAATTTTGAACAAATTTCCTGTACCTTTTTGTAGCTCACACATCCCCAAAACATTAGCGATCCACCTCCGTATTTCAAGTAGAAATGGTGTACTTTTCATCATAGGACTTGTTGACTCTCCAAATGAAGCGTTTATGGTTGCGGCCAAAAAGCAACATTTTGGTCTCATCACTCCAAATGGCTTTGTGCCAGAAGGTTTGAGGTTTGTCTCTGTGCTATTTGGCATATTGTAAGTGGGATTCTTTGTGGCATTTGCGTAGTAATGGCTTTCCTCTGGCAACTCGACCATGCAGCCCATATTTCTTTCAGTGCCTCCTTATTGTGCATCTTGAAACACCACATGTTTTCAGAGAGTCCTGTTAGTTGTTTGTGTGTTTTCCTTTGCATCCCGAACTTTTTTTTGGCAGTTGTGGCTGCAATTTTAGTTGGTCTACCTGACCGTGGTTTGGTTTCAACAGAATCCCTAATTTTCCACTTCTTGATTAGCATTTGAACACTGCTGATTGGCATTCTTAATTCCTTGGATATATTTTTATATCCCTTACCTATTTTTATACAGTTCAACTACCTTTTCCCGGAGATCCTTTGACAATTCTTTGGCTTTCTCCATGACTCAGAATCCAGAATCGTCAGTGCAGCACTGGATGAAAGATGCAAGGATCTGTCAGGAGTCCAGAAACCCATTGACCTTTTATATATACACACACACACACACTAATTACAAGCAAACAGATCACAGGTGAGGATGGTTACTGTGACAGAACCCATTGTCGCTGTGTGTTTTGAAAGGGACTGTGGGCTGGCCTCCTGCCCACAGACTATGGCCCAGAAGAGACTGAGAGACTTGGGGACAAAATGGCATTGAAATAATGTAATGTAATGCTACAGCCCTTTTCCCTACTCCCCTTGTAATTGTGTTGGGTCATGGCATGTAGACAAAGGTCAGGAGACATCTTCCAGCAGGGGATGTGTAAGGAGGGTCTGCCTGCTTATCATAATCCCTTGGTGGTATTTCAACTGTAGTTTCTGTTTCAATGTACAAGTGTTGAGTTCCCATTGGTTCTTCCTCATCCCCTACCCCCTCTATGACAAGGCTAAGGGGAGTGTCCCTAACTGTGTTTAAAGGTGTATGTTTTGTATTTTATAAACAGTTTTATGCTCTGCATGTTTAACCCTCAACACCTGTGTGGCTTGTCTCGTGATTGAGGGGTTAAGGGCTGGCTATAGCGAGTCTGCAGGCTGCGGATGCATTTTGGAGGACAGGAGACACAGGTCTGGCAGAGATGCCCAGCAGGGGTATCCGAGATCCGTCACAGTTACCTTTTAATAGCCCCTTTGTGTCAACTTGTGTGCATGCCATGAGGCCAAAATCACCAGGTTATGTAAACTTTTGATCAGGGTCATTTGGGTAGTTTCTGTTTTTATTACACAGTTGATTGATAATAAATGGCTTTAGCCAAACCCTAACCATGAGTGACAGAAAAGTTTTTGGGTCGTCATTAATATTCTTTGAGAAAAGCCCAAGAAATCACAACTTCTGCCAGGGTATGTAAACTTATGAGCACAACTGTATATATAATCTCCAAAGGTGTCAACCAAATTGGGCTTAAACTTCAGGTGGTGTAAGGTTTTCGGAATAGGATAATTGGTAATGTTTTCTTAAATATGAATAGAATACAGTGCCATCCTAGTAGAACTGTAATATGTTTCGTTATGTTTCATTGCATACATACTTGTGTTCCTCAGGGTAGAGTACATGGAAAAGAGTCGCCACCTACAAGAACAGCTGAATGAGCTGAAAACGGAAATAGAGTCCCTTAAGTTAAAGGAGCGAGAGAGCGCAATGGATATCATGCATGAGAATGCAGGAAGCAAGCAAAATACAATCAAAAAGGTGAGTGCCAAGAGACCCTAACTGACTGTGAAAACTGGGGACACACTGTATTGTTTCCATAGGCGTGCTCACAGGGTGTGCTAGGTGTGCCCAGGCACACCCTAATCACCCTGTGCAACACAGATTCCCCTAATGCCCTGGTTCCGCCCTCCTTCCCCCCCTGCAGCACTTCCAGCTTCCCTGGTCTCCTCTCCCTCCAGCTGTTGCTGCAGGGGTGTTTTAGGATGAGTGGGGGAAGGGGCTGGTAAATATGTTATTTACAGGCCCCTTCCCTTTCATTGCGAGTGATTGGTGCTATGTGTTTGATCTTTGGGGTGCACACCCTAATGCAATAGGCTGCGCACACCTATGATTGTTTCTGTTGGTGAATTAGATCCATTTAATAGACATAATCTCAAAGTTGGCCATGTATGCAGGGCTGGCTTTGGGAATGCTGTTAATTACCTCATGGCTGAAGATTGGGTGAGAATGTATGCAAATCCAACCGCACAAGATTTTGTATCATCTGTAGGGAGATTCTACCATGTTCAGACATAAAATGCTAAATAAGAAAAAGAAACTTGTGTTTCTTTTTTAATAACCTCTAGTTTGCTCTAGAGATAAACCCTGGGCCTTTATGCCAAATCCATAAGAGGATTGAGAGATGAATATTGCTATGCAACAAAACTTTTACTCGCTGCATGCGACAGCTTTGCTGCTGTGAGCCAGTCTCATATAATGATGTTCGCTGTTCACATGCTCTGGCATTTTTCTTTTTTCCCGTCAGGGGAGGAGAGCTGTCTGCATCTGAGCGTGACCCATAGTGTGTGCCAGGTATTGTGTATGTATGTGTGTGTGTGTGTGTGTGTGTTCTGTCATTAACATTTGTGTAACACTAACCTGTGTGTTCATGAGTGTGTTTCTCTTCCAGTATGGAAGGCTAATTAGAATAATAAAAGCAACGGGTCTGTACTACTTTACTTTCAGTATGTTGATCCTACTTTTTCATATTTAACTTTTCTAACCATTGAAATAGAGGTTTAGATTAAAAATAAAAATAAAAAAAAATCCCAGTTAATAACACATAGTGAAAATGTTACCCATGTTGCATCCTCAATGGAAAAGAGTTACCCAAGGTTTATTAATGCACTCCCTTCTAGTGGGTGTTGTAACATTTGTGTAAGAAGAACGTTATCCGTGAAGATCCTGGTCTGCATAGTTCCTCTGGTGGTTTGCTATAAAGCACATCATAAGCAGACATGTTTTTAGACAAGAGAAGGTCAGACTTAAAGGTCACGTGAACAAGTATAATATAGTCTGTTCATGGCACACGTCGCCTAAATTAAATAATAATTTAAATGTTCGAATAATGTAGAGCGACTTGGTGTATATATATTTGCAAGCAGGTCGGGACAGCAATCAGCGAGCACATATCGCAATCCTTCAGGTGCAAACAGATATGGAGATCATCCAGTCCCCAGAAAAAAGAAATAACGATAGTCCAATCTGCAGCACCTTGTATTTTTATTAGCTGCAAGAAAGCAATTGGAGGCTGCTGGTTCTCATAGCTAATTGCGCCCACCTACATGTAATCACTCATACAATTCTGAATGCAGACTCGCATGTGGTCACTGCATTACATTACCTCCAATTGTTTTTAATGGGGCTGGCTCTTGTAGCGAATTGCAGGAACCCGCGCTGGGGTTCTCCCATCTAATAGGGGGCAGGGTGCATTCACAGGTTGGAATGCACCCTAAGCGACCCCTTTTTTAGTTATTTTAAAGTGTTTGTAACCCTAAACAATTAAGATCCTGTTCATTTAACCACTTAAGACCCGGACCAATACGCTGGTAAATGACCCAAGGTGTTTTTGCGATTCGGCACTGCGTCGCTTTAACAGACAATTGCGCGGTCGTGCGACGTGGCTCCCAAACAAAATTTGCGTCATTTTCTTCCCACAAATAGAGCTTTCTTTTGGTGGTATTTGATCACCTCTGCGATTTTTATTTTTTGCGCTATATACAAAAATAGAGCGACATTTTTGAAAAAAAAAAACTATTTTTTACTTTTTGTTAAAAAAAAATCAAATAAACTAAATTTTAGTCAAACATTTAGGCCAAAATTTATTTAGCCACATGTCTTTAGTAAAAAAAAAAAATCGCAATAAAAAAATAGCTACCTAGCGGGAACAGCGACACTAATACAGCGATCAGAAAAATGATCGCTTAGTGACGCTGGCAATAGGGAGTGAAAGGGTTAACTAGGGCGGTGATCAGGGGGTTAAAACTTTATTAGGGGGGGTGGGGGGGCTATCCTGAACCTAACACTAACTGTTTTTTACAGTGCCTGTCACACTGACACTAAATGCAGTGATTAAATCACTGCATTCAGTAACACTGTGACAGGGGGGTGGGGGGGGGGGGCGATCACAAGGGTTAATATGCCTATGTTAGTGTGTGTCAGTGTTGTGTTGGTGCACACTTACTTGGCATGTCTTCTCTCATCAGCAGCGCTGGGAAACAGCGCTGCGATGAGAGAATACATCATTTCCTCCTTCCTGTGTAAACACAGGAGGAGGAAGTGACAGGCTGGGAGCGCGCTCCCATTGGCTGGGAGCGATCGCGGGCGGAAAACACGGACATCCGCCCGCAGATCCCGGATCGCTCCCAGAGGTAGGGAGACCCCCGCAAGGGGGTCCCGATACCGCACTCAAAAATTTACGCCCTTGTGCCTGTACGAGCCATGTTGTGGCCGTATATGTGCGTGCGGGGGTCTTTAAGTGGTTAAAGGAAACATTTTTTTGCTGAAATGACTGTTTACAGGGTATAGAGACATAAAAGTTAACTGATTCCTTTTTTAAAATGATTAAAAATAGATAAAAATCAATCATATAATGTGCCTGCAGGTTAGTTTCACTTTTGAACTGGCTTCATGTTTCTGCAAAGTAGAAATAGACACACAGAACAAAAACAAACAAATCCAGGGCAGTGTTTTGTTTTTTAAATGAATCTGATTGGTTCTGGGAAGTTTTAGACACACAGTAATGACAGCTTAAACCATCGTGAGAAAGCTCCCAGTATGGTGGTTATAAGGAAACAGACAAGCAGGAAGTGGGGAGAACAGAGCAGGATTACAGCAACTTCAACGCAAAAACGAACAATAAGGACATGAAAGCCAGTACTGCAGTAAGGTAAAGGATACTATTTAGCTAAAAAAATTTTTTCCTTTAGTGATCCTTTAAGGCATGAATAACAGCACAGTGCTTGTTCTGTGCAATTCTTCTCTTCCTAACTTGTAATAAACCTGGTTGATCCTGCCAGTTCCTGTGTCCTCCCTGCCTCTGCTGACTACGATAATAATGGCTACTGAGCCCTGATTACCGTGGTCAGGTTATGTGCCTAGTCATCCGCAGCTCTTGTCTCTCCTCTGACAGTCTCTCCCACCTCCCTCCCTGTCAGCATTAGAGTGCTTCCTCCCCAACCCTCCCGCCTCTATTCAGCTGCATAATGCAGCACGTATCAGTGGATCGCATGCAGATATGCAGCCATTAACAAAAGTGTGTTTGTTAGAAATAAAAAAGCAAAATACTGTTTCCGACACTGCGGCTGTGTGGTCACGTGATCTCCCTGTGCTGGCCGTCCTGTATCAATGGAGAGAACCAGGAGGGGCAGAGATTCCCCTGTGACGTCAGTCGGCCAGCAGAGGGTAATCTCGGCCCTCCTGCTTCTCTCCATAGATCAAGGCTGGCCAGCACGGGATCACATGACCGCACAGCTGCGGTGTCAGAAATGGTATTTAGCCTTTTCATTTCTAACAAACCCTTACACTATTGTTAATGGCGGCATATCTGCATGGCATACATGTAAAGTCACATAGTGACTTTATAAACACTTTAATTCAACTGGGAACTGACCTTTTTTATGTAGCCTTGAATTTCATCTTCTCTGATCAGATGTGGTTGGTCTGCTAGTTACACGTCAACCTAGTACCAAGATTACATTCATCAGAATTTGACAAATGCCATCTAGAAATTGCAAGAGATTTCTAGGGTTCTCTTAAACATATGCATCAGAATAGGAGTCTGGAAAACAAAGAAAAAGCAGCTACAACTTCTTTTTTTTTTTTTTTTTAATCTAGAGCTACATTCATTCTCAAACATAACTTTGTTGAAAGGCCGCTGTGTAAAAAATATAATTTTTGACTGGTGAAGATAAGAATTAATTGCTTAATGAGTTCTTTAAAAATAATGTAATATTCCAATATATCAGCCCAGGCCTCGGTTATGTAATAACTATATAAATTATGCATATGGTGTTTTTGTGAACCTTCGTGAACACATTTGCAGGAAACAAAATTATACTTGATAGAGATCGACCATTATATCGGTTGATTTTTGGCATTTTTAATTGGCAGATTGTGTTGCAATTGATGCTGATTTAATTTATGCACAGGGGCGATCCAACTCGCGGAGCGACTCAGAGCGACCCAGCACAGCGTGACTTCTATAATACAAGTCAATGCAAGTCGCCTAAAGTCTCCTGTTGGAGCGACTTGAGTCTCTCCTATCTGGGCAGCCTGCCAAGTCTGTGAGCATTGCTGATAAAAGAAGCAAAGAGATGCAATGTTTCTACTTATCAAAGGAATGAACTCTGGTGTGTAGAAGATCTCAGTTTAACCATTTAAAGACTAAATCTTTTCTGATATGTGTTGCTTACAAGTAAAAATCCAATATTTTCTGCTAGAAAACCACTAGAAAATCCCCAAACATTTATATATATATATATATATATATATATATATATATATATATATATATAGTACTCGGGACCGATACCGAGTATTTGCGGGAGTACTTGTATTCCCGCAAATACCCCCGATGCCTGAATAGAATACTTGTCCCGTCCCCGCCGCCGCAATGAAAGCCGCCGCCGCATGGGTTAAACAGCGTGTGGGAACATCACAGCTTTCATTTGAATAGCTGTTTTCCCTGCGCGTATAGACACTCCCCCTTGCTCGGGATTGGATGGGTGATCGTGATCTGTCCAATCCTGAGCAAGGGGGAGTGTCTATACGCGCGGGGAAAACAGCTATTCAAATGAAAGCTGTGATGTTCCCCATGCGGCGGCTTTCGGCGGCTAGGTATGGGGGACATGGCGGGAGGGACATGGCGGGAGGGACAATGCTGCAGGGATATGGCTGCGGGGACATGGCTGCATATGTGGGGGACATGGCTGGAGGGACATGGCTGCATGTGTGGGGGACATGGCTGGAGAGACATGGCTACATGTGTGGGGGACATGGCTGGAGGGACATGGCTGCATGTGTGGGGGACATGGCTGGGGGGAAATGACTGCATATGTGGGGGACATGGCTGGAGAGACATGGCTGCATATGTGGGGGACATGGCTGGGGGGTCATGGCTGCATATGTGGGGGACATGGCTGGAGGGACATGGCTGCATATGTGGGGGACATGGCTGGGGGGACATGGCTGCATATGTGGGGGACATGGCTGGGGGGACATGGCTGCATATGTGGGGGACATGGCTGGAGGGACATGGCTGCATATGTGGGGGACATGGCTGCATATGTGGGAGACATGGCTGCATTTGTGGGGGACATGGCTGCATTTGGGAACACATTTAAAAAAAGTATCGGTATTCAGTATCGGCGAGTACTTGAAAAAAGTATCGGTACTTGTACTAAAAAAGTGGTATCGGGACAACCCTAATATATATAGAAATTGTGGCGGCCATGGCCATTATAGGGTCATATATATATGACCCTATAACGGCCATGGCCACCACAATTTCTAAATATCGGCATAGGCCAGAGAAAAACCCATATCGGTCAACCTCTAAGGCCTCGTACACACGATCAAATCTGTCCGCTGGACCGTTTCAGCAGACAGATTCGATCGTGTGTACGGCCGAGCCGACCGATTTGGCCACCCGACAGATTTCAAAGCATGCTTTGAAATCTATCGGGTGGGAATCCGTTCGCCCGACATGTCTGCTGGTTAGTACACTTACCAGCAGACATGTCGTCCCGCACCGCCGCCGAATGGATTCGGCGCATGCGCGGAAGTGTTTTACTTCCTGGTGCGGTGACGTGGCGGCGTCAACGTCACCGCCACGTCACCGACACGTCAGCGCGCTCTCTGCTGGCGGGGATTTTGGTTTGCTCGTGTGTACACGCGAGCAAACCAAAATCCCAGCAGACAGATTTGTTCAAATCTGTCGGACGGACAGATTTGAACAAATCTGTCTGCTCGTGTGTATGGGGCCTAATACTTGAGTTTTAAAGATGACACTAGTACAAAGGTGTCTGTTCATCGTCTGTGTTAAGTGTTGCCCCATGCAACGGAAAGTCTACCATGCCTCTTGGTTTCCATGTACCTTACCTTTTAGCACGATATACAGTGAGAACTGTTCTTACTCCTCAGCTAATGGGGAGCATTATCTGCATTTTTCTGTGCGTGTTTTCTTTTCATGATGCCCATCTTCGTATTGTCATCACTATTTTCTGCATGTTATTTTTCTCTGATCTCCTGCAGTGCTCGTATTCATTTTTCATTGTCTACTTTTTATTAGTGTGAATATTGCTCAGTTCATTCTTACACACTAAACCGTCTGCTGTGCTGACACTGCTGTCTTTTACTCATTTTAAGATTTTCTTGCACCATTAAACCTGCTCTTATTCCTTTTCTTGCTCTCCTTGAAGTGTCTTCTCTGGTTACTGTATATTTTGTCACAGAACTGTAAATGAAACGCTCTTTTCTTTTTTTGTGCATTGAAGGACACATTCACTCTTGAGTTATATTGTTGCCTACAGGAAATTGGACCCTGGCAGGCAAAAAAAAAAACTAGGCCAGCTCAAGATATCCCCGCCTACTGAAAGCATGTTTATCTGCTGGTATCCTATGAGAATAGACATCCTGTAAAATGCTAACCTATTATTTGCTAGCACAAATTTTCTTCAGCATTTTTCCTTCAGTCAATACTTTTCTCTACATTGCTGCTAGACCCCCTGCAAAGCACCTTTCAGACCCTTTGGCATTCCCTCAGCACATCTCCTATCCCAGAAAACTCACTCTGTAAGTAGTCCTATCCGGACTAGCACCGAAAGCTATCCCATTTACTCTAGTTGCTGGGTGCCCTTTAATAACAACAATGTAATGCTGAGGGACTGAGTGCTAACATCATCCGCTGGGTGGAGTGTTGCACCATGTCTTTTCCTGGCATTCACTGTTGAAGCATTTTCACACTGCTGCTCTTACTTTGCAAAAAGAGCCACATGGAACTATGACCTACAACTTTCTGGATTTTGTGAGACCTAGCCTTATACTCCTGAGCTTTCCATTTCTTAACTGCCATGCACCGCAACATATCTGACTTTAGACATGGCTTGGGAGGGCATCCCTGCTGTAATAGGTGGACAGTCTTTGTAACAAGTGCCCCATCTCACACTCTGTTCTGGTGTGACTTGCTTTGATGCAACCAATTTCTGCAGCCCAGAATCATGTTCCTCTGATCCTAGAGTCTGTCCCAACTTTGGGGTCTTCTGGCTGAGATTTTTTACTGGCATGCAAGATTTTATGGCCCAAATATCCAGTCATTTACAGAGTCACTCCTTTTATTGCCAGATAAACTTGCACATGAGGAGTGTCCTGCCATTATGCGCAAAGTAAAAGACACCGTTTGTGCGCTAAATGATGCGGTGTGCACAACTCTAAAACTCCTAATGCGTCTATACCCCTCTCTTCCCCTCCAGAAGAACATATTTGTCTTGTTTCAGTTTAGGGAGGACTATCTCACTGGAAACTACTATTCCAATGAAAGATGCACCCGTCTTTAACCACTCGCCGTCCACCCGCCAGTCGTCAAATGATGGCCGGGTGCCTTATGATGTCCTCGGCCCTCTAGGGGGCGTGTGCGCACTCGCCATGTCACTCGAGTACAGATGCGCGTGCCCAATGGCCGCTGGGCACCCGCGATTGCCTGGTAACAGAGCAGGACTGTAGATCTTTGTGTTTAAACACACAGATCCACGTCCTGTCGGAGGAGAGGAGATCAATGGTGTGTTCCCAGAAAAAAGGAATACCGATTGGTCTCCTCCCCTTGTGATTCTTCTGCCCCTACAGTTAGAAATACTCCCTAGGACAAACGTAACCCCTTCCCTGCCCCCTAGTGTTAACCCCTTCCCTGCAAGTCACATTTACAAAGTAATCGATGCATTTTTATAGCGCTGATCGCTGTAAAAAATGTGAATGTTCCCAAAATAGTGTCAAAAGTGTTCGATATGTCCACAGCAATATCACAGTCACGATAAAACTCGCAGATCGCTGCCATTACTAGTGGAAAAAAAGACATATTTCTATCCCCTATAACTTTTTTGCTATAACTTTTACGCAAATAATCAATATACACTCAGAGCCGGTTCACACTGGGGCAACACGACTTCCAGCACGACTTTGGGAGGCAACTTGGACACGACTTGAGTATGAATCATCAGGCAACTTCAAGTTGATTCCAGGACCGTACAAGGCAACTTCAAGTCGCCTTCAGGACAGGAGGCTTTCCAGTGGCCTATCAAACAACAATCCGCTCTCTGGGAGGGAGGGGGAGGGAGGGGTTTGCCTGAGAAATGTATGTTGTCTTCCTGTATTGTTGCTTCAGTTAAGACAGTGATCAGACTTCTGAGGCAACTTCCATTAAAATCAATAGGTACAAGATGCCTACAAGTCGGATTGAAGTAGTACAGGAACCTTTTCTGAAGTCGGAGCGACTTCAGTAGTGTGTATTAAGACGGCTCCATTACCTTCCATTGATTTTCTCAACCACACGACTTAGGACGACTTGGGGCAACTTCAAGTCGGATCCCAGGTCGCCTCTGTGTGAACCGGCTCTAATTGCGATTATATTGTTGGTAAAAAAAATAGAAGAATGCATATCCGCCTAAACTGAGGGAAAAAAATATATTTAGATATCTATTATAGCAAAAAGTAAAAAATATTGTGTTTTTTTTTTTTTTTTAACTTGTCACTCTTCTTTTGTTTATAGCGCAATAAATAAAAAACGCAGAGGTGATCTAATACCACCAAAAGAAAGCTCTCATTGTAGGGATTTTGTTTTAGGTTGGGTACATTATCGCATGACCAAGGAATTGTCATTTAAAGTGCGACCGTGCTGAAAGCTGAAAAATGGCTTGGGCCGGAAGGGGATTTAAGTGCCCTGTATTGAGGTGGTTAAGGACCCAAACGTTAAGCATTTGGTATCCTTCTCTAGGCTCTATTCTTGTTGGCAGGCTCTGATCTTCATTCCATGTTAAAGTGAATCTAAAACCTCACATATACCCAGTGATGTGAACAGCCTTAGATGATGCACAGATATGAAACAAATCTTCCTACATAAGTTTTATATCTGCTGTCTTCAGCTTGCTATATTCTTTAGAAAGTGCACATTGTGTTGGCTATTCTCTTCCTGTTCAGCACTGGCAGTTAATTTCTAGCCATAAACTGTGTGACAGCTGATTGGAGGGAAGGCACCCTCCCCCTCCACATAGACAGAGGAAGGAAGTAATGTGCAGAACTGTGCTGTGAATAGACCAGCTCTCTGCTAAACTATTTATAGCACCCACCCCGGCACAAATTTCAGACTGGCTTTATCTTGGTTGTCCAAGAACTTGTCAGAAGTTATCATGCTGATAACAGAAGAACGGAACAGCAGAAAGACTCTGGGGAGGAGCTGTTAAGCTGTTAAAAATGTAAAGGTGAAACTATTGCGCTACTGTGAGTAGGTGAACGTTAAACAATGAGTGAAGCTAAATAGGTGGCGTGGAAGCAGCTATATCTAAAGTGTTCACTATACACAAAAAAGAATAATGGAAAATAATAATAAGCGCTAGCCGCTATGATCCATCACAGCAAATATCAAATAGTAAAAACTATGGATAAATGAGCTAATGGTGAATAAAACGTGAATAATAATAACACAACATATATATAACAACTATCGCAATAATGTGTAAACAAGATGAAATCTGTCAAACAACTCAACAGAGCCCAAACAATAAATGTGTGATAAATGGCCAGCAATGAAAGAATGTCCTAAAGCTGAAAATGACAGTAAAACAAAAGATGATCTTCAATAGAAGTCTGTGGATAATAGTATGGAGTAAACGGCATCCATAACTGGTCTCCCAGAGCTCTCACCTTAATAAGATGTAGTGTAGGCATAAATCACGGGTGAAGACTTGTATCTGGGTATTCCTCCTAGATGTCTTCTCTATTGGTTCCTTGACTCTATCATGGATTCCAATTCCCAGGGATAGTCAGCGGGTCTAGGCTGATGCTAAATGCTCTCAAAGGTGCAGGAGGGAGAAGAACAAAAAACGGATGCTTCCAATGGTGAAGTACGTTGAAAACAAGGGGGTACTTTAATGGCTAAAAAATTGACTCTTACATCAAGTAACTAAATACAGGCATATAAACTGTATGGGACGCGGCGTGTGTGGGACGCAGCGTGTATCGGCGCCGTCTTACGTAATTCTGGTGGCTTTCGGATACAATGGTGTCACGTGCTCCCTACGTCGTTATGTCACTGTCTCGTGACTTTATCAGCCCCTGAAGCCACTCCGGTCCAGTCACATGACTTGCTTCAAGCATTGACTTCAGTGTAGAGGAGGGCTGCCCCCATAGAAAGCCTATGGATGATGTCGCTCAGGCTCTGCTGACGTTCTCAATGCCTCTCCTCTATACTGAATCTGGCGCTGGGACTCGATCATGTGACCGGACTGGAGCAGCTTCAGAATAGTTAAGTATAGACATGTTTGTTTTCTTTTACAGAGTAGATAGAATAGTCTTTGTGTGGGAGTAGATTAGCCTGGGTTAGAATTTGACTTGAATTCCACTTTGTTTCAATGATTTTTATTAAAGTTTTCAGTACAAAAATATAACGATCTCAACTTTTCATTGTACAGCATTAATACAAGACTTGGGAATCATAAAACTTGTGGTCCCATTCATACCATCAATAAGTACGAAAATAAATGAGTGTGGCCTGGGTCACATTAGTAAAACAAAATATTCTGCATAGACCCATTGCGCCTAGGACTTCAAGCCCCTCTAATATCCTAGGCATCAGCTGGTAGACCTCCCTATCGGGGGGGCTCAACTCCCCCAACCGTGCGGGCGCATACCCAGATAGCATGAACCGACAATGATCATTCATGAGTAACCAATCAACAGAAAGGAGGGGGGGAAAAGGGGGGCAGTCAAAGAAGCCTATAAGGCCTGGATCTGACCCCAAAAACAGGAAAGCAAAAAGATTAGAAGGGATAAAGGGTCAGAAAGAAGGAAACAAAGCGATAAAAAAGAGGTTTGCGGGAGGGGGAAGGGGCGGAGTCTCGGCTCATCACCCAGGAGCCAACAATACAAAAATAAACTAGATTGCGATCGCCATAAGATCATTTGTAAGATATCGAATCCATGGGTCCCACACTTTATGAAATAGCTTCATTTTATCTTGCGCTAATGCTGTCACCTTTCATTTAACATCAGCCAGGTTAGTTTGCCGTTTAAACTGTTGGAATCATAGGGCTGCAGACTTCCAATTTATGGTTATCTTTGCAGAGATGAATATGAATGCGAGAAGCCGTCTGCGAGATTTGGAGGCATCAACCACCCCACACCCCAGTAGTGCTTGCTTAGCTAATTTAGACAGATTCATCTGGGTGAGGGTGTAAAGAAAATTGTTAAACCCCAATCCAAACCTCCTAACCCTAGGGCAGTGATGGCCAAGCTTGGAACCCCGGATGTTTGTGAAACTGCGTTTCCCATAATGCTCATGCACTGGGGTGCCAAGGTTCGCCATCACTGCCCTAGGGCATGTCCACCATATATGGTAAGTGGTACCAATCTGGCCACATCCTCTGAAACACAGTGGGGGTAGCCCCTAAAACAAAGGAGGCCAACCTAGCCGGAACCATATAGCATCTCAATAGAACCTTATAGTGCGCCTCTATTAGCGAGGTATTGATGAGCGATCGAGATGCTGTCTCAGCTATCGAATGCCATACCTCCAAGAGTTTCCTGCAAATCCTTTTCCCATTGGACCGTTTTATCGATGCACTCCTCAATATTGTGTGTAATATATAGCAGATATATGACTCTTAATTTTCTCATATTGACTACATAAATGTTCCATGGGTGTTGGTGTTGCTAGCTCACTCTAAGGGGCCAGAGTTTGTATATAGTGAGAAATCTGAGTGTATCTATAGCGTTCTACTGGAGGCATTTGATATCTGTCGATCATATTCTGCTCAAATAACATACACTTAGGATCGCACAGGTCAGCTGTTTTCATTAAACCCTTATTAGTCCACCCTTCGAACACAAGAGGGGTGAAGCCCGAGATGAATAATGTGGGCTGGGACAGCAAAAATAAGATTCCATAGCCATCCATATGGCTTGTGATTGCTCGGAGTGGAATCTAGTTAGTTGCGCAAACTGAGTATTTCTGTAAATCCAGAAGACCAAGTCCACCTTTCCGTTTTGGTGTGTATAAAGTACTCTTATTCACCCTAGGCCTCTTGTCCCCCCAGATAAACTGGAGGAGTTTTCTTTGAAACATTTTAAGGTCATTTTGAGCCAATGCTACTGGTAAGGTGCGAAAGTACAATAATATAGGTGAAATATTCATTTTTATCGAATGTCTGAAGAAGATTTATAAAGCGCTCTCCAAATCCAAAATGACTGAGGACATCAAACAAGTAATCCCAGGAGATGGAATCAAACGCCTTCTGGATGTCCAATGAAAGTAGCATACTCCTAGTTCCCCTACTGTCCCAGCCGGATTGCACAACTGAAATTAGATTTATTAACCTACGGGTTTGGTCTGATGCCTGCCTATTCAGGACAAAACCTGCCTGATCAGGATGGATATAACGCGGGAGAAAGGTGGTTAGTCTTTGAGACAATATTTTAGTTAATATTTTAAGGTCCGTATTAATCAAGGAAATCGGGTGATGTTTGGCACAGTCCCCATGGTCTTTTCCTGGTTTTGGGATTACATTGATATATGCTGCATTTTCATGACTGGGGAGCTTACTGTCAAGTCTCAGAGCAATAAAGTAAGAACACAGGAGGGGAGTAAGAATGTCCTGATATTTCCTATAGTAGTGACCAGGGAAGCCATTTGGCCCTGGAACCTTAGTGGGATGCATGGATTTTATCACAGCCTTGATCTTGGTGTCTGAAAATGCTTCATCCATCAGATCCGCATGGGCTTGCGGCAATTTAGGTAGTCTCCGCCCTTGAATGGGTAAACAATTTTCAGTAAACTATACAGCTTAGCATAACATTTGTAAAATTCCCTAATAATCCTTTCTGGATTTTGGGTGGGAAGGCCAGTGGGTAATATTAATTTAGGCAAGGTCGGTGTCTACGGACGAGGTACTAGCTTTCCAGCTAACATTGTGGCTGACTTGTCCCCCATAGTATAGAACCTGTGTTTAGACCAACTTATATGTTTCTCTGCTTGCGTAGTTAAACTGAGATTAAGTGCTTCATCTATTTTCTGTCTAAGGTCTATCTGGGGGTTCCTAACCTGTTCCCCCATTAACTCCTATAAATTTGTCTCTCTAGTTGCTTAATCGCCTGTTCTCGGGTCCGTTTCGCCCTGGCCGCCACTTGTATTAGTTTCCCCCATATTGTAGCCTTATGGTCTACCCAGTTAATTGCGGGAGACGTGTCCGATGACTTGTTAGAAGGAAATACAGGAGTATTTTAGAACTATCTCAACATTAAAGTATAGGATCGTTTAACAGACTCGCATTAAGCCTCCACGGGGAGGGTTTAGAAAGAACAGGGGTGGGAAGCACAGGGGCTGGAGAGCACTGAGGGGGCTGGAGAGCTATGGGTGGAGTATGAGAGCACTGCGGGGGCCAGAAAGAACAGGGGTGGGGAGCACGGGGGCTGGAGAGCACTTTGGGGGGGTGGAGAGCGATGGGTGGAGCTTGAGAGCATTGTGGGGCTGGGGAGCACTGTGGGGAGCGGAGAGCCCTGGGGGGAGTGGAGAGCACAGGGGTGGGGGCTAGAGAGTGATGGGGGGGAGTAGAGAACATTGGGATGGTGGCTAGAGAAGGATGACAGCTGGAGAGCAGGGGGGGGCAGAACGAACCGGGGTGGAAGCTGGAAAGTGTGTTGGAGGAGGAGAGCACTGGGAGGGGCCAGCAAAATAAGTTTGTTAGGGGGAGAAGCAGGGCCAGCTGCATATAGAGGAATTGAGCTTCCTATATTCCTCCATGCAGCCGCTAAATGCTTGATTCTCCTCTCCCTCCTGCAAGCATTCAGCAGCTGCATGGAGGAATATAGAAAGCTCAGTTCCTCTACATGCCCCCCCCCCCGCTGTTCCGTGGGCATCTTATCCTGTGTATCACTGAACTGGCTGAGTCCTTGTACAGCGGTGTTGCTGTGACAAGGTCCCGCCCCCCTAGATCTGCTCGTATGATGGGCAGAACACATATTCTATCTACTAGCACTCGAGCCATTCTAGGGGGATGGGACCTTGTTACAGCACCGCCGCTCAACACAGACCCAGCCAGCGCCGTGATACACAGGAGGAGAGAAGGGAGGAGGAGCGAGCGAGCGGAGTGCTGCAGCTTTTACCCAAGGTGATCCCGGGGCAGCCGGCCTACCGGGAAGTTTCCCCGTCTCCCGGCAGGCCAGTCTGGCCCTGGCTACAGACGGCAGACAATTCTTTTATTTTTATTTTTTCTTGGGCCTTTTTGCATTTGCTTCAGTTGTACTACTTTTGGATGTCCTGAAGATGAATGACTTCCTGTGTCCCTAAATGAATGAGAAAACTGGATTTTTGTACTCTCTGTAAACGCCTTTTCTCCGAGCCCCTTGGGAAAAACAGTTCCTACCTCTGATTTGCTACAAAATTTATGCATGCATTTCCAGAAGGAGGGGGGTTATCTTTGGCTGCCCTACAATATGTTTTTTGTTTGCCTGTGTTTCGATCTTTCTGTAGGTATTGGTATAACCCCAAAGTGAATTACTTCCTGTGCCTCCCCAATGGAATCCAAGAGAAAGATTTTACAATGCGCACACACATCACGTTTGTGCTGCTTTTAATTCAGACATGCAAGGTTTCTCAAATACTGCTTCATTTATATCAGAATTTCCTCTGACGGTTTTCTCATACTCTGCTAATTTGCCAACAACTATGTTGTTCATCTCTCAATGATAATTCAGCAATGCAGCAGTGAGGTCCATATATAAAGCATACACTGTATACACTGAGGCTTTTGTCCCTAGTAACGATTAGATTATTAGTTTGCCTTTATTTTTTATAACCAGCTGGTTATTAGAAAAATCAATCTACTTTGGGCAGCATCACATTGTTTGTTTATTTTTTGTAGCTTTTCCATACTGCGATTTCTTGTCAAAATGAAACTTAAATTCTTCATAAGCCTACAAAAAAAACCTTTTCTATGTGTTCAGCTTGTTTCTGTGCTGTGCTTCATTATTTTCATGCTAATTGACATGGTACTATGTTTAAATTTTTACTGGTATGATGCAGTTTTTGGGCCTCCTTGCATACCATTTTGGCTCTAGACATGTAAGCTTGCAGAGCATTATTGATTTTCAATTTAGAACAGTTGTTTGTTTTTTTCAGTGGATTGCATGTTGTATTGGAGCAGGTATTAAAAACTGCATTACCAAGCAGTGAGCATCCCCTCCCTTCGTTCACAGGGCTTTCCTCTCTGCTACAGCTTTCATCACGCCGCCCTCCTCTTCTCACACACGAGGTGTTCCATATTTCAGGGGAAGCCAGCCGCCCAGCATCACTCTTAATTGGATGCGAGAGCCGAGCTGGCCGACAGAGAGAATGGGGGCAGCCGGAGGCGCCCCTAGGGAATCCCCCTCCCTTCGCCTTCTTTCCCTGCTCACATTGCGATGTGCATCGGAGCAGAAATGCTGTGTTCCTAGTGTGTGCTCCAGCTGCCTGTATAACCACTTAGAATCCTTAACACATTTCCATCACATGGGCCCAAGCTTGCAAGCCGAGAATGATCTGAAATATGTATCATGTCTGTTTGGCCATTTAAATATTTATTTTTCTCTCCTTTTTATAATCCATCTGTATTACAGTCAATGTGTGATACATCTGAATATTGGCTTCTCATGATGTCTTAGTAGCACAGATCAGGGTATATGTGTGATAGGATGTAAATGTTACATTTTGTAATACATGAAAAGTTCAATAAACTTAATGAGAAGTGTATGTTTCAAGGAGGAAGCTAAATGTAAGTAGGATGTGTTATGATGTGTGACCAATTCCCACTGTAACAGTTTTACGCTAAATGTGTGGTGCCTACACTTGATTAAAGCTAGTGGTGTGGAGGGGATCCTTCTACGTGTGCTGTTTTCTTCAGCAGCTACACAATGTATTCTAGAACTGCTTATATGGTAGAATAGGTCAGCATCTTGACTTTAAGGAAAAAAAAGGTATTATTAGTAGCACAACAATTTTAAAGTACATACAGTGCAATAAAATACATTTGATACTCACCTGATTTCCTGCACATACTCCAAATAAAAATGTTAAAAGGTGGAAGGGCAAGGAAGGGTTAGTTTGCGAGTCATTCAGTCTGCTACGAGATGTAAGGGCACTATCGACCATTAGGATTCACCTTGATGAGAACCTTCCCTTCAGAATAGATAAACATGTTCCATAATGTCCAGGTTTGCGTTAACGCCTCTTGTTTCTGCCGGGCAGTCAAAACTAGGTCCTCCATCCGGTTTAACTCCATCTTCCTCAGCCACAGCCCAATTGAAGGAGGCTATGTCTGTTTCCAAGTGAGGGGGATGCAGGCTTTGGCCCCATTTAGAAGGTGACAAAGGATAGATTTATTGTAGACTTCAGTGGCAATTGTGGAAGCGTGCAATAAGAAGAAAGCCGGGTCTTCAGAGACCTTGTAGTCGGTACATTTTTGGATAATCGTGCGGACCTCTTTCCAGGACAGAATATGTCGCGCAGGACCCGAATATGTGCAGCAACATCCCACATTCCGCCTGACCTTGCCAGCATAGAGGTGCCCGGGAAAAACCTATGAAGAAGAGATGGGATGCCGTACCAATGAGTAAGGATCTAGAAATTGGTTTTGTGCACTTTCATGCAGATTGAGGATTTCAAGGTGAATCGAGTTATATTGGTTTGCAGCGTGTTCGAGAATGTCCTACCCGGGTCTTATTTCCCACTTTGCCATGTAGGCCAGTAGGAAGTCCTCAGGTGGTGTGACCAGAAGGGTGTACATTTCCAAAAGGGTGTGAGAGAAATGGGCCACTTTCAGAGCAATACTTTTCAAGTGTAGTCAGGTTGTGGCAAATATTACTGGGGGCAGGTAAGGTCTGCAGAAAATTGCATATTTGCAATGCTCTCCAGAAATATAGGTGAAAGGGTCACTGTGGTCTGTCAGGGCCTGTAGCGAAGGCCAGGCATTTAATGTTGCTAAATGTGATGCCTAATAGCGCCCTGAGCCAATCAGCGAGCTAAGGTCACCCTCTCGGAGGCACGGGGTGAAACGTGGGTTAACCAGAATGGGGAACAACGGAGACAACATAAAGCACCATTTATCCATAGAAGCTAAAAGGACAGGCGGATCATAGGCCCAATAAGCATATGTATTTTAAGAGAGGGAGGGAGATCACCAAAACACCATGGAGATCTGTGTAGAAACACCTGACTCTGGGTTTGTTCTATGCTCGGCCATAGATTGATGTCACCATGCGGGCACCAGCGAAGTAGATGTCCCAAATGGGCTGCCTGGTAATATTTATAAAGATCTGGGACTAAAAGGCCCCCATATTGTTTTGGGAGAGTCAACAAGCATCATGTAATCCTTGGGCGTTTATGAGCCCGAATAAAGCAGGTGAAGAGGGCACGGGCCTGCTTAAAATATCTTGCGTGTATATCTATGGGTAGGGCCTGAAAAAAGGTATAAGAATTTAGGCAGGTAAAATCAACAGGGATAAAGGTCCCCAGGTATTTCAAGACCAAGTCTGTCCATTTAACCACTTAAGGACTGCCTACTGCACATTTACGTCGGCAGAATGGCACGGCTGGGCACATCAACGTGTATATATACGTTGATTTTAGTACCCAGCCGTGGGTCGCGGGCGCGCGCCCGCGACCCGGTCCGAAGCTCCGGGACCGCGGGATTCGCGGACCCGATCGCCGCTGCAGTGCGGCGATCCGTCCCTGGAGCGGAAGAACGGGGAGAGCCGTGTGTACACACGGCTTCCCCGTGCTTCTCTGTGGCTGTAGCATTGATCGCGTCATCCCTGTAATAGGGGGACGCGATCGATGACGTCACACCTACAGCCACACTCCCCTACAGTAGTAAACAAAACACATAGGCACACATCCCCTACAGCGCCACCTGTGGTTAACTCCCAAACTGCAACTGTCATTTCCACAGTAAACAATGCAAATTTAAATGCATTTTTTGCTGTGAAAATGACAATTGTCCCAAAAATGTGTCAAAATTGTCCGAAGTGTCCGCCATATTGTCGCAGTCACGAAAAAAATGGCTGATCGCCGCTATTAGTAGTAAAAAAAAAATAATTATTATAAATGCAATAAAACTATTCCTTATTTTGTAAACGCTATAAATTTTGCGAAAACCAACCGATAAACGCTTATTGCGATTTTTTTTTTTACCAAAAATACGTAGAAGAATACGTATCGGCCTAAACTGAGGAAAAAAAATGTTTTTTTATATATTTTTGGGGGATTTTTATTATAGCAAAAAGTAAAAAATATTGCATTTTTTTTAAAATTGTCGCTCTATTTTTGTTTATAGCGCAAAAAATAAAAACCGCAGAGGTGATCAAATAACACCAAAAGAAAGCTCTATTTGTGGGGAAAAAAGGACGCCAATTTTGTTTGGGAGCCACGTCGCACGACCGCGCAATTGTCAGTTAAAGCGTCGCAGTGCCGAATCGCAAAAAGGGGCAAGGTCCTTTACCTGCATTTTGGTCCGGGTCTTAAGTGGTTAAATTTGAAGCTAAGCTTCAAAGATTGGAGCAGGGAAGAAGGGACTTCCACTCCCATTGCCCCAGACTTTGAGAAGTTAATCTTGAGATAAAAGAGGGACCCCTATAGTTTGAATTCTCGAAAACTGACTTGAGAGGGATAATAACGTGTTGGTCAGTAAGAAGAGCATGTCATTGGCATAAGCCGAGACCTTTATATTGGGCTCTCTCGATGCTGAAGCCTTGTATGTCAGGATTTAGGCTGACTGTATATAGGAAAAAAAATGTAAATGGCAAATATTGCGCCAAAACAGAAAATGTAGCTGCTAAACCCAACAATCAGACAAAAATTGTAATGGTGAAATAAAAAATAAAGTGTAGCGCTGTGAAAATGGATCAATGAAACAACCCATCAATCATAAAGGTGACTATAATGAAACCATAGGTATATATGGCTATTTATTATGGTAAGTGGATCAAACCTTTAGTGAAAAATATAATATAATGTGACAAATATAGTGATAAAACTGCAAAACAACACCAAAGACTGTACGTCTAAAATAGCGTAAGGCGGGTATGGAAGATGTATGCAACTATCTTCATAGAAGTAAATGCCAATATCTTACGCTAATAACACAAGACAGTTCATAAATGGATGTCCAAATAGAAGGGGACTTGACCCAGATCACACTGTACTTGGTTCTTCCAGCAGTCTGTATGTGCTTGGTGTACTACGAAGAATATCACCCAGGAGTGCCTTCACCAGGGGGCGGGGGAAGAAATAAATATTCTTACCCTCCGGAGTGGACCCAGCTCACTGTATGGTGGAGGATCACTTGCGCTTAATTACACCAAGGATCAATCTGGACTGGATCTACGAAACACCTCCTTCATGCACTGGAGACGAGCTTCTATGTTGGGCTGGTTGTTAGGACATCAAGATCTGGTATACTGGAACAGAATGTGCCAAGCTAGGATTCCTCCAAACTCGAGGGGCATATAAAAAGAAAAAAAAGGCCTCCACATAGTGTAAATCCAAAAAAAGCTTGTGAGCTTTATTAAAAAATACTAAGAACAAAGCTTCCAAATGTGAAAAAATAAAATATCAATTGCATACAAAATCTAAAAAAATAAATAAAATGTCTTCCGAAATGTAAAGAGAGGGTCCATACCACGCCATACCCTCTCTTTACATTTCGGAAGAATTTATTTTTTTTTCGATTTTTTTATATTTTGTATGCAATTGATATTTTATTCTTTCACATTTGGAAGCTTTGTTCTTGGTATTTTTTAATAAAGCTCACAAGTCCACTCCGGAGGGTAAGAGTATTTATTTATTCCCCCGCCCCCTGGAAAAGGCACTCCTGGGTGATATTCTTTGTAGTACACCAAGCACATACAGACTGCTGGAAGCACCAAGTGCAGTGTGATCTGGGTCAAGTCCCCTTCTATTTGGACATCCATTTATGAACTGTCTTGTGTTATTAGCCTAAGATATTGGCATTTACTTCTATGAAGATTGTTGTATACATCTTCCATACGTGCCTTACGCTATTTTAGACGTACAGTCTTTGGTGTTGTTTTGCAGTTTTATCACTGTATTTGTCACATACTTACGACATACACGGTGTCATATTATAATATATTTTTCACTAAATGTTTGATCCACTTACCATTATGAATAGCCATATACCTATGGTTTCATTAGTCAACTTTATGATTGATGTATATAGGAAAGACTCCAAAGTTCCCACTGCCGAGTCCCATTTGTGACTAAGAAGGGGGACGACAGGACACTGTTCACTTTAACACTCGAGATCCAGCAGAACATGTCGCCTAAGCAGATATGTCGCAGGACGGTGAACATGAATTGCCAGTTAACCCGGTCAAATGCTTTCTCTGCATCCGTTCCCTTTGTTGCTAGACTTTTGACGCTGGAAATACTACAGGTGGTCTGCTGGCTCTTGACTTTGCTTAGGCTCCTCCAAAAATGTTTTTTTTTTTTTTTTCCAGATAGGAGATTCTCTTCATTTTTGTTTAAACATCAGAATTCATGAAACCTTCAGTTTGGGCAAATTGTTCGATTCACCATTACACAACTATCGTTATGTTTTACTGTTCATATAATGAATTCTTAACATGGAATAATGTGCAACACAATGGGACTTATGTCATTTAAACATTTTATCCCCTTTTGTCCATTGAGTGTTCTTTCCCTATGCTTCCTAGGTAATTTGTTATTCCCTTGTGTGTGCCAAGCCAGCTAATACTAGAAACTCTGCAATACTGTTCCAAAAGTTTTCGTTTTTTTTCCGATTATATTATGGCTGGCAGTGCAGTTTATGGAGTCCTAAATTCTTAGGACTTTTGCCATGCAGACTTTTTGATTAATATATTTTAGGTTTATTTTTATATATTTTTTTATCATACGTTTTTTTTTTGTTTTGTTTTTTTTTTGTCATGTGAAATTTTTTATGCAGCTAACTGCATAAGGTTTAAAGGGGTTGTAAAGGTGCATTTTCCCCCCTACATAGCTTCCTTTACCGTAGTGCAGTCCTCCTTCACTTACCTCATCCTTCGATTTTGCTTTTAAATGTCCTTATTTCTTCTGAGAAATCCTCACTTCCCGTTCTTCTGTCTGTAACGCCACACAGTAATGCAAGGCTTTCTCCCTGGTGTGGAGTGTCGTGCTTGCCCCCTCCCTTGGACTACTGGAGAGTCAGGACGCTCTCTATGTTGCAGATAGAGAAAGGAGCTCCAGGTATTTCAAAGAGGTCTGCCCCCTGCCAATCCTAGTTTGGGATTGGTCAGGGCTCCTTGAGACACCTTAGACATCTCCACCTCACTTCCCCGCCTCTCTTCTAGAATCCTCTAGAAGGAAAAGGGAGGTAACCGTGGAGTGATTCTGTCTGCTACACTGAGCCACTCCCAGCCCACACAGATTAAAGCAAACAGGCATAGCTTCCAGCTAGGCCCTCTTTAATTTACCTGCACTGACCAAATATCTTACCTCTAGCACCTACCTAAGTAGAGGGTGCTACACATGATTGGATGATGGCACTTGCAGACCGTGCAGTCTATTTTCCTTTTAGTAAATCAACCCAAAAGTGTGTACAGGCATCTGAAGTACTCTTTTTGGTTTATAGCCCTGCTTTCACTTAGGTAGTTATTCTAGAAACCTTTTTTCATTTGGTAGTTGGTCACTAATGGGCCTTTCATTTGAAAGGTTAGTATGAAAACCATTTCAGTTAAAATCTTTGTGGTGGCGTTCCCAATGTCATGGCTAGCTTTGCAAAGATCTTGCCATTTGGAGGTGAGGAAGTCAACAGGCAACTTTATGGTTCAAAGCAAAAAAAATGGCTAGTAGGAAAAAATGCACCTAAATGGCCAATATGTATGAGCACCTTCTCTTGCACCTGTTCATCAAGGTTCTCACTGAACTTAATATAGATTAACTTAAACTCCATGACCCTCACCATCCTATATAATCTGATGACCACCAGTTGTAGATTGATAAAGGCATCGGTCATTTATAAATGACTTCAGCCTTCTGTTATAAGCTTGTATCAATGTCTCAAAAGACTGTAGACCTGTTTCTTGATTAGCATGATGTAAGAGTTATTAACCACTTGCCCTGACAACTTTCTACGGCCGCAATGTGGATCCTAATTGCTGGGAGGCCGTCTATATACGGCCTCCAGCCACTGGGGAGCGCGCGCGCCAGCCCACCGTATCACTGAGATGCCGATGCGTGTGCCTGGCGGCCGCGATGTCCGCCAGGCACCCTCGATTGGCGGTTACTGAAGACAAGGACTTGGATCTGTGTGTGTAAACACACAGATCCACGCCCTGTCAGGGAGAGAAAAGACCGATGCTGTGTCCCTTGCACATAGGGACACAGATCGGTCACCTCCCCCAGTCAGTCCCCTTCCCCCACAGTTAGAAACACTATGCAGGGTACACATTTAACCCCTTCCTTGCCCCCAAGTGTCGCCGCCATTACTAGTAAAAAATAATAATAATTCTGGCCCCTATTTTGTAGGCGCTATAATTTTTGCACAAACCAGTCGCTTATTGCGATTTTTTTTTTTTTTTTTTTTATTTTTTACATTTTTTTTTACCAAAAATATGTAGACTACGTATCGGCCTAAACTGAGAAAAAAAAATGTATTTAAAAATAAATAAAAATTGGGATATTTATTATAGCAACAAGTAAAAAATATTGATTTTTGTTTTCAAAATTGTTGCTCTTTTTTTGTTTATAGCGCAAAAAATAAAAACTGCAGAGGTGATCAAATACCACCAAAAGAAAGCTCTATTTGTGGGGAAAAAATGTTTTGTTTGGGAGCCACGTCGCACGACTGCGCAATTGTCAAACCGACGCAGTGCCGGAAGCTGAAATTTAACCTGGGCAGGAGGGGGGTATATGTGCCCAGTAAGCAAGTGGTTAAGTTAGGTCTGCAGGAGCCCTTGAGGCGGAACAGGTTGCACTCAGTATTCGCCCTTCTTTTCTTAGTGCTAGATGGAAGTTGTATATTTTTGACTATTGATGTGGTTAATATTGGCATAAAGTGTGCAATCTAAGGGCAATATTTCAAGCAGTTTTAATAAACAATATCTTTAATACTGTAATGCCACAGGGTCCCTGTTGAGGTCCTTTTTTTTTCCCCTAGCAAATTGCAGTGCAGTTTCCCATAGTTCTGTAGCATGTGTTATTATCTGCAGTGTGGAGACAATATGGAATAGGACAAGGTAAATGATTCAACCTGCAAGTTGTGGTGCTGCTGTAGTCTCTTCTGACATGGTCCTTTCTAAAGCATAAGAGCTCTTTGAAAAATGTCTTTCTGTAAGAGGACGCTCTTTGGATGTGTAGTATGTTTCTCTAATATGGCAGTTCTTAATTGTAATGTGGTAGTTTCTAATTTTCACAATTGCAGCTGTACAAACGGGTCTCCTATACAACTACTGCATATTGTGTAGGTTAGTTTGCTGGAAGGGTTGCAAGCATGGGTTAGGTGTGAGTCTACAGAAGCAGAGATCTCTACGTCACGTGTTGTTTTGCCTGTATGCAGTCTTCATCACAATATGTACTTTCACTGTTGCCAATCATCCCGTAGCCTGGCATACACGTGTATCGTACATGTACATTTTCTCAATAACAGAATACACACTCCATTTACCTGCTCTTGTTATAGTCTCCCCTGGCTAATCATTCATGGAAAGGGGGGCTGGGATTACAATGAATTGTCTGTTCTGCTGACATTTATGTTGGCAGAGCAGAAGGTACAGCAGAGTAGATATGACATCAAGTGCGAACCAGACTATACCAAGACTGACAAAATGCACACACTGTATGTCAGCACTGAGGATTCAATTTGATTTAATTTATCAAAGGGTATGAATTGAGAAATGTCTGTGTTGCCCTAAAGCAACCATTTAAATTCTTTCTTTTGTTCCCTAGTAGTTTAAATCTAGCTGGTTGCTTTGGGAAAACACAGGCTGGTATCTCAGGTATTTTGTATTTCACCAGAGCATGAATTTCGTTTTCTAGTTAATTTTTCTATTTAAAATCATCCTGAAAAACCAAAATTGGTATACATTTCCAAATGGCCAAGCTGAAATCGTGTTGCCTAATTTTTCTGTTGAATTTATTTTATAATTCAAAAGAGGAATATTTGTGCAAATTTACCACACTTTTCTTTTCCAATGAAACCCTTGAAATTATCTTATGGTCGCTGGAAAACTGTACACAAACGTGCCTCTTTATATTGGCGGCCGGTGGAGAAGGCCCCCCCTTGCAATGGTGGCCGGTGGAGAAGGCCCCCCCTTGCAATGGGGGCCGTGGGAGAAGGGCCACCCCACATTGGCGGCCGGGAGAGAAGGGCCCCTCTTATGCCGCGTACACACGATCACTTTTTGTGATGGAAAAAAAACGACGTTTCAAGTGATGAAACAAAACAACGTTTTTCAAACTTCACTTTCCAAAACGACGTTGCATACACACCATTGTTTTTCCAAAATGCTCTAGCAAAGCGTGGTGACGTACACCACGTTCGACGGCACTCTGTTCCATTGAAGCTCCATCTCATAACTTGCCTCTGAGCATGCGTGTTCTTTAAAAACGTCGTTTTCAACATCGTTTTGCCCACACACCATCACTTTTTATGACGCAAAAAACGACGTTTTGAAAAACGACACAAAAAATTCAAGCATGTTCGAATTTTTTTTTGGTTGTTTTTTTGAAGACATAAAACGACGTTTTGCCCACACACAGTGATTTTAAATGACGTTTTGGAAAACGTTGGTTTTTTTTCATCACAAAAAGTGATCGTGTGTACGCGGCATTACACTTCTGAATCTGTTATTAAACTTAAAATTAGGGTTGTCCCGATACCAGTATCGGGATCGATACCGAGTATTTGCGGGAGTACTTGTACTCCCGCAAATACCCCTGATGCCTAAATAGAATACTCCCCCCCCGCTGCCGCCGTGGTCACCGCCGCCGCATTGAAAGCCACCGCCGCATGGGTTAAACAGCGTGCTGGAACATCACAGCTTTCATTTGAATAGCTGTAGTGTTCCCGCTGCGTATAGACACTCCCCCTTGCTCGGGATTGGATGGGTGATCGTGATCTGTCCAATCCTGAGCAAGGGGGAGTGTCTATACGCGCGGGGAAAACAGCTATTCAAATGAATGCTGTGATGTGTGGCGGCGCCAGCTTTCAGCGGCTATATGGCTGCGGGGACATGGCTGCATATGTGGGGGACATGGCTGCATATGTGGGGGACATGGCTGGAGGGGCATGGCTGCATATGGGGGACATGGCTGGGGGGAAATGGCTGCATATGGGGGACATGGCTGGAGGGACATGCATATGTGGAGGCATGGTTGGGGGGATGGCTGCATATGTGGGGGACATGGCTGCATATGTGGGGGACATGGCTGGGGGGGGTTGCATATGTGGGGGACATGGCTGCATATGTGGGGGACATGGCTGGGGGGAAATGGCTGCATATGTGGGGGGACATGGCTGGAGGGACATGGCTGCATATGTGGGGGACATGGCTGGGGGGAAATGGCTGCATATGTGGGAGACATGGCTGGGGGGACATGGCTGGGGACACATGGCTGCATATGTGGGGGACATGGCTGCTTATGTGGGGGACATGGCTGCATTTGGGGACACGTTTAAAAAAAGTATCGGTATTCGATATCGGCATATACTTGAAAAAAAAGTATCGTTACTTGTACTCGGTCCTAAAAAAGTGGTATCGGGACAACCCTACTTAAAATGTTATTAAACCCTCAACATAAAAAAAAAACTATCAATACATGGTGTATTACATGCTGTTCATACTCAATATAGGATTAATTTTCTGTGTTCTGCAAAAAACCTGGCTGATCTTGCTGTTCTCTACCTCACTCTCATGTCCATGTCCCCAATGCAGTTGGGGATTTTGAAGTACATGCTCAGTTTTCGGTGTGTTTCTATGCTGAGCATTTCCTCTCTGACATCTGAGCCGCCCATGTGACTATAGAGTCACACATGTGGGTGTATGCACAGTGGTAAATGACGGCTCACTTCCTCCCTCATGTCCACTAACCAGCTAAACACAATGGGGGTGGGATATTACATTTTGATTGATGAAGGCTTCACCTCCCTGTTATGTTAAGACATGGGCTGGAGGGGTGTCATGACAGGCAAAAATCTGCTCACACCATGTTATTGCCAAAAATAATAAAAATTTGATTTGATGACAATTTAAACCAGTTTGATGATATTAATTTTATATTTTTACTCTGTGTATTCCAAAGGCTGTTTTTTTATTTTGAACATGTGCCCATCAGCAGAGGACTAGAAGCTCCTCTTGCTTATGTTTCCCTGCAGACAGGCTGGGAAACAGCTGGGTTGTGCGACAGCTGTATATAAATTGGGAAAAAAAGAAAAGGGGCAATAAAAATTTAAACAGTGTGTGTTTAGTATTACTAACATTTCCCAGTTTATTGTAATAAAGTATAGAGGGTTTTTTTTTTTTCCCTCCAACAAATCATATGCACAAAAACTATAGCTTTTACTTTCTCTGTGTACCGTGTGTACAATTAGAAGTAAAGGCTTTTAAAGACTGCAAAGACAGAGTACATTTCTAGTAACTGTGTAATGAAAGTCAGAGAGCATTCTCAATTTGTTTTATTTGAAATTTGCAAAGATTAATTGAGGTCAAGATAGGCGTTGGTAAATGGACAAGTGAATGCAGGCCTGGCAGCTGTCAATTTCAGTGGGTCACCTCTCTTTGTAGAATCTATAGCTTGGTCAAGCTGTATCAATCATTCTTAGCCAAGTAACCTTCAGGATCAGATGATTTCACAAGCACTCGTAATAAGCCAGCGCAGTGTTTGTGTGACAAATGCAGGCGGCATTGTAGAATAGGGGACATTGGTGCTTATACTGATTGTGGGCCAACCTTTTTATCCTGAAGAATGGCAAAATGAAATGGATCTAACCGTACAGTCTACTGGTAATTTATGTAAGCATTTTAACTACTCCCCTAGTGTGCTGTGTGGAACAAAACTGCACCTTGAAAAATGGGGCAGCAAATAAAATATATATATATTTTTTTTTTTTTTTGCCTAGCTATGCATTTCAGAGAATAACTGTGGTGTTTCAGTATTCTTATTAAATAGCCAAAAATATACAGTAGACTATGAATACATGCTGCAAGGGTCTGTTGTAAATGGGGCAAGAGACCTCTTGGTATCTCTCACCAACAATGACAGGTAGCGAATCTGCTGACCTTTGTCACAATGGCAGACCATTTGTGGCTTTTCTTCAAGTGTTTAACTGCAGCACTTGCATGGTAATTATGGTGTTAATTTACTAAAACTGGAGTGTGCAAATGCTGGTGCAGATCTGTATAGAAACCAATAGGCTTTCAGGTTTTATTGTCAAAGCAGCTGAACTTAGAAGCTGATTGGCTACCATGCAGAGCTGCACCAAATATTAAGTGTTTCAGTTTTAGTAATTCTCCCCTATATTACTTTTCTGTTGAGAAAAGGTAATAATTGACACTATGATTCCTAGCATGTTGAAATATCTATCTCTGCCCATTTATAACATCTTCTTATATCTTCTTTACATACAGACCTTCTGTGCTTACAATGGTGTAGAGGATGAAATCTCTTTGGAGATTTAACAACACTTACAGAGCTAAAATTATATTTTCTTGGATGCGGTATTATAGACACTTTTTTTTTTTTTTTAATACTTTGCAAGAAGTTGTACTTCATTGAAAGCAAAGAAAATGTCTCCAATTGTTGTTCGTTCGATAGGCACTTGTTCCAGTGTGGTGCATTGCAGACAGACTTTGATAAAAAAATAAAAAAAAGCAATATTTCTTTATCGTACATCACGGGACACAGAGCGCATAGCCATTACACTTGGGTTATATGGGTACCTTCAGGTGTGGACACTGGTGTAATCAATTTCACAGGAAGTTTCCTCCCTATATAACCCCCTCCCACTGGGAGTGCTTCAGTTTTTTCGCCAGTGTCTTAGGTGTTGGTCACGTCTAGCTGTCCCTCGGAGGTCTCGGGACCCAGGATAGCTAGCCGGATCCGTCCGAAGTGCTTCAAAGCCAAGGTGTACGGTACCCGGGCCCTGCTGGAGTGGGGTTTTGCCTATAATGCCTCTCTTAGGAGGGCTGGATTCTGGGCTCCAGTGCCTTAGTCTCTCCTAAGAACTAAACGCTACTGATGCCAGGATGCTATATAGGTCCAGGGGTGTGGGTTCCTTAACACAGGACCCCGGTCCCTGAAGGTCCAAGACAATACCCACGGAGATGGGGGAAGGCTGGGCCTCTTGCATTTTGCAATACCCTGCGGCGTGGAGCAGGTAAGAGGGAACCTGCGGGACTTGGTTCGACAGTAGGTATCCCCCTGGGGGTTCTGGGTTGGCTAATGGTATGCTTATGCATCAGCCACTATCTCCACTATGTCTTTTGAGGCAGGATGGGATGTACTAATGTTTACCCAGATAACATGTAGATATATATATGCTTTTAAAGATATGTATTTTGCTACTCCCCCCAGATTTGCCTGTTAGCATGATACTGCAGCCCCACGTGTTATAGGGAGGAAATGCTGACAAAACTCCTGTTTCCTAAGAAGCCTATGGGGACAGCTTCCTCTATGTGTGCACTACAATAAAGATTAGTGACTTGCCTGGTGTCTGTTGGGTTGCTAGCGCTGGTCCAGGCTTCTCCTCTGCTCTCTGCTTCCTCCATGTTGGTTTCAGCGTGGGGGGGGCGGGGGCGCGCGCGCGCCGCCTTTTACAGCGTCAGTGTGCGTGGGGGGGGGCGGGCCAGCAGCGTCAAAGCATGTCCTGGCTGGTCATTCCCTCCTGAGAGCAGAGGAGGCTGAGGACACAGAGCGCGCAGCTGAGCCATTTCTGGCTAACAGTGACACCCAGTGGTGGTTTGTGGATCTTCAGGTCTGGACTTAGTCCACACTGACCAGAAAAAAAAAAAAAGTTTTTTTTCTTAAAGGGACTCAGCCTTAGATCTGGCAGTATCTGAGTCGGTGCAACCTTGGGCTCCAGCTAACGGGCATTGGTGTGGCAATACTCACAGGACTTTCCTCGGTATTGCCGCCTTCTCAGGCATATGAAAATTTAGATTTTTTTTTACCATAGCCTGTTCTTATTAATGGTTCACTTCTAGCTACAACAGTTGGGTGTTGGCTGTAGGGGTGTCTCAAGGTTGTGCAATGGCTCCCAAGGGATCAGGACCAGCTAAGGCTGCAAAAGGTACCAAAAAAGTAAAGGGGTCTCCATCGGGGTCAGAGGATTTGGGCCAGGCTCCAGTGGTCCCACCCTCACCAGATAGACCACCGAACAGCATGTTGCAGGAGCCATTGAGGGTGCTAGGGGCAGAGGCGGCCCCCAATCAACCCATTCCCGTTTATGTTACGGAAGAAATGCTAGAGACCACCCTGGGTGGGCTAGAGAAAAGGTTAACTGCTTTAATTGCCCGCTCTTTGCCGGGTGTCAAACGGGCTAGATCCCCATCACCTAGAGCGGTGTGTTCGGATGCAGAGGTCCTCTCTTCGGAGGAATTGGACCCACAAGGGGATCAAGCGGACCTGAGTCCCGACGGGTCAGACATTGAAGGTTCCACTATAGATGAATTTTTTTCGGCTTCTCAAGCAGAGAGTCTGTGGATCCAGTCTCTGACGGATATGGTTCGCACTGCTTTTAAACTTCCAGTGTCAGAACAATTAGCCCCCGCGGTATCCTCCTTAGGTTCCTTGAAGGCACCGTTGAGTGGTGCGTCTTTCCCGGTTCACCCCCTTCTGGAGAGCGTGATTTTTCAGGATTGGGCTCGACCTGTTAGGATTTTTATCCCTCCTAAAAGATTCACCATTCTCTATCCTATGGAAGAAGAATTTGCAAAGAAATGGGCACTCCCTACCGTGGACGCAGCCATTTCCTGCATAAATAAATCCCTGACCTGTCCGGTGGAAAATGTCCAGATGTTTAAAGATCCAGTCGACAAAAAATTGGAGACCCTACTGAAGGCTTCTTTTACCACAGTAGGTGCCGTGGTTAAGCCAGCGGTGGCAGCCATTGGCGTTTGTCAGGCTTTAAAGGATCAGACTAAACAGATATTAAGGGACATACCGGCTCAGCAAGCTCGTGAATTGACTGACCTCCCAAGGGCTCTCTGCTTTGCAGTAGATGCTATTAAGGACTCCGTTCAACAGGCGTCCCGTTTATCTCTGCTGTTGGTTCATATGCGTCGCCTTTTGTGGCTAAAAAACTGGTCAGCAGAGGCACCCTGCAAAAGGCTTTTAGCAGGATTTCCCTTTCATGGTGGGAGACTATTCGGTGAAGACCTAGATAAATATGTCAAGAAAAGATCGCGTGGGCCCGCGTTTAAGCGACAGGCCTTCGCAGGCTTGGCCCCTTCAACTTCCCGTCAGTATCGACGGCCTCCCGGGCGTTCAGCATTTAATAGCCGCCCACAAGGACAAGCCACGGCAGGCAAGAGGCCATGGTCTCGCAAGCCGGTTAAACCAGTCATCAAGTCAGATTCATGAAGGGGCGCCCCCACTCTCTTGGGTGGGGGGAAGGCTTTGGTTTTTCTCCGAAGTGTGGAAGGCCAGAATTCCCGACTCTTGGGTACTTTACGTGGTAGCCACGGGCTACAAGCTAGAGTTTCGGGAAGTCCCCCCTCCTCATTTTCAGGGGTCAAGTCTTCCAAGCGACCCATTAAAGAGGGCCTCTCTTGTAAAAGCGTTGGATCGTCTCTTGCTCCAAGGAGTAATTGTAGAAGTACCAACCCAGGAATGGGGTCTGGGATTCTACTCCAACCTTTTCATAATACCAAAGCCCAATGGCGACGTCAGGCCTATCTTAGACCTCAAACGCCTAAATCGCTTTCTAAAGATTCAGACCTTTCGTATGGAGTCCATACGTTCGGTGGCAGCCAGCCTACATCAAGACGACTTTCTAGCATCTATAGACATAAAGGATGCGTATCTGCACGTGCCGATCTACCCGGCACATCACGAGTTTCTTCGTTTTATGATAAATCACCGTCATTACCAGTTCGTAGCCCTCCCTTTCGGGTTGGCAACAGCTCCGCGGGTATTCACAAAGGTATTAGCCCCGGTGCTAGCCGTCCTAAGGACAGAAGGCATTTTGGTCCTGGCATACCTGGACGATCTTCTGGTTATCGACAGCTCAGCTTCCAGCCTCAATCATGCAGTAGTTCGCACAGTTCAGCATCTAGAGGAATTCGGGTGGATTGTGAACCAAGAAAAATCGATATTGAAACCCACAAAGCAGTTGGAATATCTAGGCCTTCGGCTAGATACAGACTGCCAGAGGATATTTTTACCTCAAGCAAAGGTCAGATCAATAACTCAAGCAGTTCAAGTGATCTTAGGCAAGAAGAGGCCGACTATTCGCCTATGTATGCGACTGCTGGGGAAGATGGTGGCCGCCTTCGAGGCAGTGCCCTACGCCCAGATCCATACCAGATATCTTCAGGCAGCCATTCTCTCTGCTTGGAACAAGTCCATTCAGGCGTTAGATCGTCCATTAGTGCTCTCCCCAGGAGTCCGGCGCAGCCTGTTTTGGTGGCTGGTCCCTCAAAATTTGTCAAAGGGGAAATCCTTTTGCCCCATCACGTGGAAGATAGTAGCCACGGATGCCAGCCTGTCAGGTTGGGGGGCAGTTCTAGAAGGACAGACCCAGCAAGGGCAGTGGTCGGAGGCAGAAAGACTGCTTCCCATCAATATCCTAGAGATCAGAGCTGCTCGGCTAGCCCTGATCGCCTGGACTCTCCCCCTTCAGGGTCTGCCAGTAAGGATACAGTCCAACAATGCCACTGCGGTGGCATACATAAACCACCAGGGGGGCACGAGGAGCCTAGCAGCCCAAAGGGAAGTAAACCTGATTTTCTCATGGGCCGAAGCCCATGTACCCTGCATCTCGGCGGTGTTCATCCCAGGGATAGACAATTCTCAAGCAGATTTTTTGAGTCGTCAACAGTTGCTCCCGGGGGAGTGGTCTCTTCACCCCCAGGTATTCCAAGAGATTTGCCAAAGATTCGGAGTCCCAGATGTGGACATTATGGCAACGAGATCCAACAAAAAGTTGGACAAATTCATATCCCGAGCCAGGGATCCCTCGGCCTACGGGACCGATGCGTTGGTTTGCCCTTGGCACCAGTTTTCTCTCCTGTATGCATTCCCTCCACTGCAGATGATTCCCCGCCTTCTACGGAGGATCAGGGTGGAGCGCAGGCCTGTGATCCTGGTGGCCCCAGCCTGGCCCAGGAGGGCTTGGTACGCACTCATCGTGAAAATGTCAGTCGGGGAGCCGTGGCCGCTCCCCCTGCGCCCAGATCTGCTGTCTCAGGGCCCAATCTGCCACCCTGCTTCACAGCAGCTAAATTTGACGGCTTGGCGGCTGAATCCCTAATTCTTAAGGGCAGAGGCCTCTCAGCTCAGGTCATATCTACGTTGATTCAGGCTAGGAAACCGGTCTCCAGAAATATTTATTACAGAGTCTGGAGAACCTATGTGGAGTGGTGCGAGTCTCAAAAATGGCATCCTCGAAAGTTTTTTATTGACAGGATCTTGCGATTCCTCCAGGTTGGCGTTGACAAAGGGTTGGCTCTTAGTACTCTAAAGGGGCAGGTGTCGGCTTTATCGATATGGTTTCAAAGACCCTTGGCCACCCATTCGCTTATGAAAACCTTCTTGCAGGGGGTCTTGCATGTGAATCCCCCTATTAGAGCTCCCCTCTGCCCCTGGAATTTAAATCTGGTCTTGTCAGCTTTACAAAGGCAGCCGTTTGAACCTCTGACAGAAATCCCTCTTGTGCTACTAACCCGAAAGTTGGTTTTCTTGGTGGCTATGGTTTCGGCCAGAAGGGTTTCCGAGCTGGCAGCCTTGTCATGCAGGGAGCCATACCTTATTCTGCATAAGGACAGAGTGGTTCTGCGGCCTCAACCTTCTTTCCTTCCTAAGGTCATATCCAGTTTTCACTTGAATCAGGACCTAGTCCTACCATCCTTCTTTCCTACTCCCCAGTCCAGAGAGGAAAGACTGCTTCATACTTTGGACGTGGTTCGAGCCATGAGGGTCTATCTCAAGGCTACAGAGAAGATTCGGAAAACAGATGTGCTTTTTGTTCTTCCGGATGGTCCCAAGAAGGGTCAGCCGGCTGCCAAGTCTTCCTTGGCTAGGTGGATTAAGCAGCGGATTTTTCAGGCCTATGGTCTGAAGCGCGTTCCACCTCCCTTATCAGTTAAAGCCCATTCTACGAGGGCCATGAGTGCCTCCTGGGCGGCACACCATCAGATCTCTATGGCACAGGTTTGCAAGGCGGCAACCTGGTCTTCCGTACATACGTTTACTAAATTTTATAAGTTGGACGTTGCAAAGGGTACGGACGCAGCATTTGGGCAGGCGGTCCTACGGGCAGCAGTATAGAATCCTCTGGTCCGGGTCACGCCCCCTTTTTTTCTGTTGGTGGAGTTACTTTACTTCCTGATAAAAAAATTTTGGCTATTCTTGGCCTTACGGTCTCCCTCCCTTCATAGAGCATTGCTTTAGGACATCCCAAGTGTAATGGCTATGCGCTCTGTGTCCCGTGATGTACGATAAAGAAAAAAGGATTTTTAATAAACAGCTTACCTGTAAAATCCTTTTCTTGAAGTACATCATGGGACACAGAGCTCCCACCCCTCTTTTGGGGAACATTGTGTAACCTCGGAGGAATTGCTTGCTACAAAACTGAAGCACTCCCAGTGGGAGGGGGTTATATAGGGAGGAAACTTCCTGTGAAATTGATTACACCAGTGTCCATCACCTGAAGGTACCCATATAACCCAAGTGTAATGGCTATGCGCTCTGTGTCCCGTGATGTACTTCAAGAAAAGGATTTTACAGGTAAGCTGTTTATTAAAAATCCTTTTATTTTTTTTAGAAAATCATGGCTTAAGAATACAAAGACACTTTAGCTGTATTGTATGATGGAGGTTTGGAAAATGTGTTCAGGATTTGTTCGTAGATTCATCCTTATTGTCCCGAGCTTAGTAGTGATTCAGTGCCACCTGCATCAGAGCATGCTTGAATGTTGTTTCCAGCACTTTATTCACTTCAGCCCTGGAAGGTTTATCCCTCTTCATGACCAGGCAATTTTTTGCAATACGGTGTTTCGTCAGATATGGCGACCCGTCAGAATTGGTAACGGAAGTGACATTCCGTCACCGCCATTTTGCTATACCCCGCACTCCTCTATAGTAAGGATACTCTGAGAAGGGGGAAAAGGGACATGTTGTTTCCACCCACCAGAGTTTTCCATTTTACACCTATTTTTAAAAGTAAAGTGAGTTAATATAGTGAAATACAGTGCTTAGAAGTCCGTCTGACTGGTTAGATATTGAATTTTAAGTACTGAATTTCAGTATATAAACTCACTTCACTGTTAAATATAAGTGTAAAATGCAAAACTCCGGTGGGTGTAAAGAGATGTCCTATTTACCCTTAGAGCACGGGTGTCAAACACAAGGCCCGTGGGCCTAATCCAGCCCTCCAGGCCATTTCATGTGGCCCTCACACCTCTCCTGCAGCTGGAGGAGAGCTCCAGTCCTCCTCCAGACCCTTACATTCTGCTTTCAGGCAATGCATCCAGCTCCTTCCCAGCAGGAGCATAAGGAAAGGGGGGGGTGCACTGTGATGTAAGGGAGAGTGGGGGACCCCTCCTTAATTTCTTTGAAAAGCGGAAATCACCAGACTTAAATCTTCCCATTGTTGGTCCCCCAAATTAATGTATTTGTATCCCGATTTTAATCCACCCATACTTTTTCTGTTCTAAAGTTTAAAAAAAAAAAAAAAGATTTTCACAAGTTAGTCATGGAATATACAAAAGAAATTTCTTCATCTGCACTAACTGTACTGAATGCATGTATTGCACGATTTATATCTACTGTGTCTGGTGATTATGAAGTTGACTATCTATAATCCTATTAATTTGATATGATAATTGGCTTGAACAAAAATGGATTTTGTATACATATATAAAATTAACCACTTGAGCCCCGAACTATTAGGCTGGCCAAAGACCAGGCCACTTTTTGCGTTTCGGCACTGCGTCGCTTTAACCGACAATTGCGTGGTCGTGCGACGTGGCTCCCAAACAAAATTGGCGTCCTTTCCCCCCCCCCCCCCACAAATAGAGCTTTCTTTTTGGTGGTATTTGATCACCTCTGTGATTTCTTATTCTTTGCACTAAAAACAAAAATAGAAGCGACAATTTTGAACAAAAAAATCGATATTTATTTACTTTTTGCTATAATTAATATCCCCCAAAAAAATGACTTTTTTTTCCCCCCTCCAGTTTAGGCCGATACGTATTCTACGTATTTTTGGTAAAAAACAATCGCAATAAGCGCTTGGTTTGCGCAAAAGTTATAGCATCTACAAAATAGAGGATAGTTTTTATGGCATTTTTATTAATATATTTTTTATTTTAATAGTAATGGCGGTGATCAGCGATTTTTATCAGGACTGTGACATTATGGCGGACACATCGGATACTTGACACCATTTTGGGACCATTGTCATTATTTTTACAGCGATCAGTGCTATAAAAAAAACCTGTAGGGGGCGCTGAAGGGGTTAAGTGTGACCTAGGGAGTGCTTCTAACTGTTAGGGGTCCCGATGACAGGGAACAGACGATCAGTGACATGTCACTAGGAAGAACAGGGAGATGTTGTGTTTACTCTAACATCTCCCCGTTCTTCAGCTCTGTGACCCGATCGCAGGACCCCGGCGGACATCGACCCACACAGCCCGCAAATTAAAGGGGATATATATATGCCCATTTGCCCAGCCGTGCCAGTGTGTTGGCGTAAATAGGCGTGCGGCAGGCCTTAAGCGGTTAAGGACCGCCCCACGTACATATACTAAGGCAGGACGCCCCTTTAGCGCAAAATCACGTAAGCTGTATTTTTTTTTCACCGTCTCTTTGGCGTGCACTGTCGGAACCACGCTCCTGCTGTGATTGGACACAGATGGAGCCAAACAGCAGGTCGCCGCCAGTCACCCTCGATCGTTCTCTGGAGAGACAGACCCTCACCCTGTCAGCGAGGGAGAGGGAGATCTGTGATTCCTGCTAACCAGAAACACAAATGTCTCTTCCTCAAGGTCAGTCCATCCCCCACACAGTAAGTAAACACACCCAGGGAACACAGTTAACCCCTTGTTTCCCTCGGACGTTAACCCCCTTCCCTGCTAGTGTCATTTATACAATGTCAGTGCTTTTTTTTTTTTTTTACTGATTACTGTATTGGTGTCACTGGTCCCCAAAAAGTGTCAGGTATATCGCAGACCTGCTAAAAATCGCTGATTGCCACCATTACTAGTAAAAACAATAAAATTAAAAATAAAAAGTCCCTAAATCTATTCCATAGTTTGTAGACATAACTTGCGCGAACCAATCAATATATGCTTATTGGGATTTTTTTTACCAAAAATATGTCGCAGAATACATATTATCCTAAACCGATCAAGAAATTTTGATTTATTTTTTTTACTTATTGGATGTTTTATAACAGAAAGTAAAAAATATTATATTTGTCTTCAAAATTGTTGATCTTTTTTTGTCTATAGCGCAAAAAAATTAAATCCCAGATGTGATTAAATAGTACCAAAAGAAAACCCTATTTGTGGGAAAAGGACATCAATTTATTTGGGTACAGCATCGTACGCCAGGTTTTAAAGAAACTGCCTGCACACTGACCTTCATTCAGAGAAAAGGTGATCCCCACCAGCTAATCTCCCACAATGGCAAAAAAAAAAACAGCCCCAAATACCTTTTTATCATAGTCCATATATCACAGTCATGTGACAACTATAGATCCTTCCCTGCCATGCTGTGAAAGCTGGAGGAGAAGCATGCAATTACCTGCTAGATCTGCCTTGCTAGATGACACAGTGATCATGTGGGGCAGCTGGGGTCTGGAAAACATGCCAATCTAAGTGCTCTAGCTGCCCCTACAGCTGATAAAGTCATGTGAGGATGCCAGTGCCGCATTCCTGGACAGGAGTAGAGCGCACAGCCTGCACCCCCCTCCCCATCCCCTTATAACTCTTCCTTCCTGCCAGTGCAGCTCCTGTATTCCTGTACATAACAGCTGGCAGTGACCAGATTGTTAATATTGAAGTGCTGCAATGGCAGGAAGGAGGAGCTAGAGGATACAGAGAACACAGCCCTCATTGCTTCCCTGCTAAATCGGCCCTGCTAAGCGACACAGTGATCACCTGGGGCAGGGGGGAGGAGAATATACCAATCTAAGACTGGTCAATATACCTATCGCACATGTTCCTGCCAGATATGGCTCATAAAATGGTGGATGGGTGCTGCAGCAATTACCAGTTGGGTCTTGGAAACATCAAGCAAGCGTACATATTCGCCAGCACACCATGGATCTACAACTTCCGTCCTAAGGTTTTGTTATTGAAAGAGATCACATCACAAAGAAAAAGTAAAATATTTTGGAGTAAAATATTTTGGAGCCACACAGGGCCCCTTCGTCAGGCATGCCTGGCGAAGGGGCCCTGTGTGGCTCCAAAACGTTGCACTTTTTCTTTGTGAGGTGATTTTTCAGTAAATAAAGAGAAATGGCAGTATCAACCAGGTATTTCAAAAAGTAGAAAACATGAATGATTGCAAGCTTCTGCTAAAAGGTACACTGCCTATTTTTATAGATAAATACACTTAAAAATAAAACTGTGTTTAATTGCACTTTATGTTTGACCACTACTACTGATGTATTTGACGTTTATAAATAAAGAACTTGAGGAGTGTCATTTGAGACTGCCTGAGCTGCTGACACTTTGGCCAAGATGGTGGCACTCATCAGCAGTCTCTGGACTGCTTTGAATGTCTACACAAGCAAGGCTTTAACAGGTAAATAATCTGCATTAAACGCACATCTAATCCTATAGGAAGATTTTTGTTGAAATTATTGGGCTAATACCAGGGTCCCTTTAGGCCTCATTCACATTTTTAGGCCCCCTGTACAAGGGGCTTCTAACCCCTATTTGTCCAATTCCGGTGTTTTATTGTGCCTGCCAGATACAGGTGCAGCATACAACCCCTGCTGTCTGCAACCTGTCAACCTGTATGTCGGTCATACATCCCTGAACACATAGGGCCCTGAATGTGAGTACCACTCAGTACAGTATTCAGTCCAGGTGCAGGATATTTCAGTCATAGTCTTTGACAAGCTGCAGATAGTGGGGTTGGATGCTGCACCTGTGCATCCTGGGGGCACCAAGACACCAAGATTGGACACACAGGGGCTAGACATTCTGTGTGCAAGGGGCGTAAAGAGCTTTCATGCATGGAAAGCCAAGTGAAAAATACTATATACCACTTGTAATAAAAGAAATCCGCGTATTGGCGCTGAAAATGCCGACTGCGCTGTTAAAGGTAATGTATTTGTACTTTTGTATTTATTGCATAGATTTTATTCTTTGTTGTAACATGTTAGGAAATGCCAAATCTATTTTGAAATTGTGTATTTCTATATTTAGCCTGGTAAATGTAATATGCTTCATATAAATATTTCATATTTAGCTTTCCAGCCAGCAGGTGGCAAGTGTGAGTCTGGTACTCCTGGGTTTTAGACTGCTGATTTACTGTGATTCTGAGAATAGCGGGATCTTAAGGTACAAACACACACACAGCTGAATGAGTCATCTGAATGACTCAAGAAAGGGACACCCCCTCCTTCTCCTCCTCCTCCTCCTCTTCCTCCAAGTAGACACAGTGATGTCTAGATGTTCAGTATACACAGCTACTGCTCTGCTGTCTTATTAGACAGCCAAGGACCTATTGTGCACAACAAATGATGCAAAAGCTCTGTATTACATGTTTGCAAAATAAGAACTTTTTTAATTAAGTAACATGGTTTATAAACTAGGAAGTTTAATAGAATTTGTCCCTTTTTTATAGTTTCCTTTTTATATATTTTCAGTGTATTACGCAAATTGCTTTAAATAAAATTGCTTTTACATACCAAATAATTTGTATATTATATATATATATATATATATATATATATATATATATATATATATATATACTTTCACATACACACAATGCTACCTGTGGCATTTCCCTGCTCACAATGAGGTTGTGAAAAGCTTTCGCCTATCTACCTGTTCAGCAAGAAAACTGTATGTACAGTTAGTTGTGCTCATACGTTTACATACCCTGGAAGAATGATTTCTTGACCATTTTCAGAGAATATGACCGATAACACAAAAACATTTAACTCGTAGTTAGTGTTTGGCTGTAGCCATTAAGGCTTCTTTCACACTGAGGCGCTTTACAGGCGTTATATCGCTAAAAATAACGCCTGTAAAGAGCCTCTCCTCTCACTCCAATGTGAAAGCCTGATGTCTTTCACATTGAAAAAAGTCCTGCAAGCTGCATTTTTGCAGCACTGTAGGAGCAGTGTGTACCCTGATCAAATGTTTACATAACCTGGTGATTTTGGCATGATAACATGAACACAAGTTGACACAAAGGGGTTTGAATGGCTATTAAAGATAACCATCCTCATCTGTGATCTGTTTGCTTGTAACTAGTGTGTGTGTGTGTGTGTGTATAAGGCCAATGAGTTTCTTGACTACTGATAGACCCTTGCATCTTTCATACAGTGCTGCACTGATGTATCTGGATTCTGAGTCATGGGCAAAGCAAAATAATTGTCAAAGGGTCTGCTGGAAAAGGTAGTTGAACTGTATAAAACAGGAAAGGGATATAAAAAGATATCCAAGGAATTGAGAATGCCAATCAGTAGTGTTCACACTCTAATCAAGAAGTGGAAAATTAGGTGTTCTGTTGAAACCAAACCACGCTCAGTCAGACCAGGGGTCTCCAACCACCAGTCCGAGGCTCACTACTGGGCCGTAGCATCTCTGAAGCTGGGTTGCAAGGCAGGTGGGTGAGAGAGCCTGGTGGATCAGAGAGGCCGGCGGGCAGACGGATGAGAGAAGTGGGCTGGCAAGCAGAGATGACACCTCTCACTGCCCTCCCTACATCATCGCTCTCCTGCCCTCACTCAAGAACGATCACTGCACAGAGGCCTGCCTCTAAGCTAAATGAACCAGTGCCATCAATGCAGTGACAATACACATCTGGTGGCACTGGCAGGTGATGTGGCATTTCCCATCTGGTGGCCAGCAGCGTGGCAAGTGCCATTCCTCATCTGGGGGGCAGGCGACATGGAAAGTGACAAGCTGCATCTGGTGACAGGCGAAGTACTCGGGGCTCACACTGATTCTGCATTATAGTGAGTTGAACTATTTCATTTATATTACAATGTAATATAAAATGATGCGCTTCAATCATTCTTACACCATACCAACCATGGTGCCTTGATGATTGAAGCGCCAACTCCAGAACACCAGCTATTGCCCCGCACGCTTGGCACAATTTTATTTTATGTAGTCGATCCCTGGTGCCAAAAAGGTTGGGGACCCCTAAGGGTAGACCAACTAAAATTTCTGCCACAACCGCCAAGAAAATGAATTGTTCGGGATACAAAGAAAATCCCACAAATAACTTCAGATGAAATACAGTTTCAAGATGCACAAGAAGAAGGCACTTAAAGAAAGATGGGCTGCATGGTTGAGTCACCTTATAACTATTACTATGCAAATGCCACAATGTATCCTGCTTACAATACACCAAATGGCACAGAGACAAGCCTCAAACATTTTGGCACAAAGTCATTTGGAGCGATGAGACCAAAATGTTGCTTTTTGGGCACAACCACAAACGGCAGCAAGGCCTATGATACAAGGTACACCATTCCTACTGTGAAACACGGAGGTGGATTGCTGATTTTTTGGGGATGTATGAGCTACAAGGGCACAGGAAATTTGGTCAAAATTGATGGCAAGATGAATACAGTATGTTATCAAAAAATACTGGAGGAACATTTGCATTCATTTGCATTCATCAGCCAGGAAGCTGTGCATGGGACATACTTGGACATTCCAACATGTCAATGATCCAAAACACAAGACCAAGTCGACCTGGAGTGCCCATCTCAGTCTCCTGACCTCAATATCATTGAACCACTCTGGGGAGATCTCAAACGTGCAGTTCACACAAGACAGCCCAAGAATTTACAGGAACTGGAGGCTTTTTGCCAAGAGGAAAGGGCAGCTTTACCATCTGAGAAGATGAAGAGCCTTATCCACAAATGCCAAAGGAGAATTCAAGCTGTCATCGATGTTTAAAGGGGGCAATACATAGTATTAAGAACTGGGGTATGTCAATTTTTTTATTAGGGTTATTGGACTAGTTTCTGTTGTCATTTTGATTAAAAAACACAGTTGATTGATAATAAATGGCTTCAGCCAAACGCTAACCATGAGTAAAAGAAAAGTTTGTGTTTTTCATATTGTCTGAAAAATGGGCAAGAAATCATAAATTCTACCAGGATAGAAACTGTAAGGCCTCGTACACACGATCGGACATATCCGATGAAAACGGTCCGCGAATCATTTCCATCGGATATGTCCGATCGGGAGTTTGATCCGATGGCGTGTACACACCATCGGATCAAATTCCCCGCCGCCGGACGGCGCGGTGACGTGGCGGTGACGCGGAGGTGACGTTGACGCCGCCACGTCACCGCACCAGGAAGTTAAACACTTCCGCGCATGCGCCGAATCCATTCGGCGGCGGCGGTGGGGGACGGCATGTCTGCTGGTAAGTGTACTAACCAGCAGACATGTCGGGCGGACAGATTCCCACCGGATAGATTTCAAAGCATGCTTTGAAATCTGTCGGGTGGAGAAATCTGTCCGCTAGCCCATACACACGAGCGGAGATGTCTGCTGAAACGGTCCATCGGACCGTTTTCAGCGGACATATCCCCTCGTGTGTACGAGGCCTAAGGCCTCGTACACACGATCAAATCTGTCTGCTGGAAACGGTCGGCCCGACCGTCCCAGCAAACAGATTCGACCGTGTGTACGGGCAAGCCGACGGATTTGGCCACCCGACAGATTTCAAAGCATGCTTTGAAATCTGTCGGCTGGGAACCCGTCCGCCCGACGCATGCGCGGAAGTGTTTTACTTCCTGGTGCGGTGACGTGGCGGCGTCAACGTCACCGACACGTCAGCGTGCTGTCTGCTGGCGGGGATTTTGGTTTGCTCGTGTGTACACGCGAGCAAACCAAAATCCAAGCAGACAGATTTGTTCAAATCGGTCGGTCCGACCGATTTGAACAAATGGATTTGATAGTGTGTACGGGGCCTAACACATTCTGTTACAAATATGCCAGTGGTATTAGCCGTATGGTACATAAAATGTAAATGGGGCAGTATTTACACACCACATCTCACATTTTACCCAGACTGTGGTATTACACTGCTAGCCATATGCAGTTAGATTTTTGTACAAACGTTCACACGAAGATCATTCGAGAATTTGATAATGCCATAAGTGACTATATAAATCTCCTATAAAAGTCAGGAAAATTTTCGCTCTGTTTAGAATTTTGTTCGATCAGTTTACCACTTTAGCCTGGGAAGATTTTTTCCCCCTTGCGTCACTTTAACTGACAATTGTGTGGTCATGTGACGTTGTACCCAAACAAAATTGAAGTCATTCTTTTTCCACAAATAGAGCTTTCCTTTGGTGATATTTGATCACCTCTGCTGTCTCTAGACAATTTTGAAAAAAAAAGCAATGTTTTTTACTTTTTGCTATAATAAATAACCCCAAAAATATTTTAATAAACAAATTTCTTCCTCAGTTTAGGCCGATATGTATTCTTATGCATATTTTTGGTAAACAAATCGCAATAAGTGTATATTGATTGGTTTGCACAAAAGTTTTTTTTTATCAGGACTGCGACATTGCGGCGGACAGATTAGACTCTTTTGACACTATTTTGGGACCATTGACATTTATACAGTAATAGGAGCTAAAAATAGGCACGGATTACTATATAAACGTCACTGGCAGGGAAGGGGTTAAACACCTGGGGGCAATCAAGGGGTTAAGTGTGTTCCTTTAGCGTGCTCCAACTGTAGTGGGGATGGGCTACCACTGACATGACAGGGATCACTGCTCCCGATCACTAGGACAGTAGATCCCTGTCATATGTCACTAGGCAGAACAGGGAAATACTTTTTTTACATAGGCATTTGCCCGTTCTGCTTCTCCTTGCCAAGATTGCGGGCCGCCAGCAAACGTTGAGTCCGCGGGACCAGCAGGCACGCTTCCGCTGCGCTTTTGCGGCCTGACATACAGGTACGTCAGTTTGAGCAGGAGTGCCATTCTGCCAACGTATATCGACATGAGCCGGTCAGCAAGCGGTTAATAAAGGAGAGTAGATTTTTCACCCTTCTTACATTTTCCTTATCTATGTCGAAAACCGTTGTTGATTTGGCCACTCTAACCATTAGAAAATGGAACGAACACATAGAAAATAACAGTTTTTAAAGTAAATTCTATCAGTGTATGGCCAGCTTAAGCCCATAATCTCCGGGAAAAAAAACTGAGCGATGAGAAGGCCCTGGGTGATTCAGCCTGATTTTTTGCCTGGCCATTTCCTCCTGTCTCAGTTTGTCTAGTACTGTTAAATTCTTCATTTGTTTCATGGTAATATTGCTTATTTGTATGAGAATGAATTTCTTCTGCATGTCAGTGTTTGGCAACTGTGTTTTTCATACATTGTGAATGAGTTTTCCACCAAATTAATAATACATACCGTAATCTTTTTAAAAGGATGCCTATTTTCTGTTGCATTCATTTGCAATGCAGTATTTTTACAGAAAGTTAAACAGTTGTATTTTTTAGATTATTTTTATTATACAGGATTTATATAGCGCCAACAGTTTGCGCAGTGCTTAACAAAATGATGGCAGACAGTACAGTTACATTACAATTTGGTACAAGAGGAATCAGATTAGTTGATTCATTAATCTAATGCAAAGCCTTATGAATAAACACGCTTTCAGTTGTTTTTTCATTAATTCCAATATAACCTCGGCTGTCCTGCAGTAACATTGTTTAAAATTCCTTACAATTGAGAAAGGACTTGCGAAGCAGCAAATCATTGTGATTGCTGACAGCGTGAACATGCAAAATAAATTACGGTAGTCTGTTTATGTACAGTTGTGTGAAAAAGTATTTGCCCCCTTCCTGATTTAAATTTTTATTTTATTTTTGCATATTTCTCATACTTGTTTCATATCGTCAAACAAGTTTTAATATTACACAAAGTAAATCCAAGATGCAGTTTTTAAATTATTACATTTTTTAGGGGAAAAAAGCTGTTTAAACCTGCCTGGCCCTATGTGAAAAAGTAATTGCCCCCTCCCATGCTAAATCATGGCATCCATGGGAAAGTTCCAAAGCCACTGCTGACCAAAAAGAACACAAAGGCTTAACTCACATTTACCAAAAAACATCTTGATATTAGGCAAATATTCTGTGGTCTTAGAAGACAAAAATGTAACTTTTTTTGAAGGTGTCTGTCCTGTTATATCTGCCATAAAACGAATACAAGAACATTATTAACAGTCAGACGTGGTGGTGGTAGCGTGACGGTCTGAGGATGCTTTGCAGCTTCAGGACCTGGACGACTTACCATAATTGATGGAACCATGAATTCTGATCCCTTTTAGAAAATCCTACAGGAGCATGTTTGGCCATCAGTTTGTGACCTCAAGAGCACTTGGGTTATGCAGCAGGACAATGATCCAATGATCCGAAACGCAACAGCAAGAGGTGCGTCAATTCCCGCTGAGCAGGCAGATGACGGACGGGTCTGTCTCTGCACACTGCAGGGACCGACCTGTCAGAGCGCCGCTCTCCCCTATGGGGGATCGGATGAAGACAGACTGTAGAGTCCGTTTTTATCCGGTCCGACAGACAGAGGGAAAATAGTGTTTTTAACGTCACACTTTAGCAAATCGGAGGGGGTCTTATGTCAGCAGGCATGTCACCGCGGACATCCGTGGCTCCATAGACATGCACAGAGCATCCGTTCTGGTCCACCTTATAAAACTGACAGGCGGACCTGAACCCGTGTAAAAGGGGCCAAATGGTTCAAACAAAGTCAAAGTCTGTACTTGTATCTTATTTGAGATGCTGTATCTTGACCATTCACAGGCCGTTCAGGCTGGAAACCCCTCCAATGTGGCTGAATGTAAACAATTCTGCAACAAAGCGTGGGCCAAAATTGCTCCACAGCAATGTGAAAGACTCATTGCCAGTTATATCAAACACTTGATTGCAGTTGTTGCCGCCAAGGGTGGCTCAACCAGTTATTAGGTTTAAGGGTAATTACTTTTTTAATGCGTGCAAAGTGCAATTTTCTTTGCCTGCAGTTGTGTTTAGGGCCCATTGACATCTTTGTGTTGTGGCAACGTGATGCAATACAGGTTACATGTGCTGTGGTGCCATCCATTTTGAATGGCCACACACATGCTGTGCTCATCGTTTTGTGACGCGTGCGATTTTCGGGACCTCTTGGTGCATTGGCAGCCCCTCTATTTTAATGGGCTGCCTTAACACAACACACCACGAACATGCATGGTTCTCTAGGGCTCATTCACATGTTGCAATAAGGTGCGTTAAATGTGTGTGCTGGTATAGTGTCACTGGTACATTGGACATTCCTGCAATGCCATAGTGCGAATGAGTGCCTAAAGTTTATTGTGATTAAACAGTTAACCAATTTTTCCAAACATTAAATGTGTTAGATGTATTTCTCAGAACGAACTAAACCCCCCACATTAGAGAGACATGTGTAAATAATAAAGCTTCTTATAGCTATTCAGCTGTTTGGGCAATTAACACGAATGTTAAGAAGCACTTTAGTATAGCTGTGGTAAGAGCCATTAGACTAGTACCAGCATGATCCAGTCCATTGGGATAAGGCTAGAAAAGGCTTGCATAGATCTATAGACATACAGAGTGCTGCTGACGCAGAAATCGGACTTGGCACAGTTGTCATCAACATTCTTTCAATATGTCTTTTCAGTGAAAGGTGGTATCATGATTGAATTTTTTTTCTTTTTGCAGTTCATTTTTAACTAAATAAAATGTCAGCCCTTCTGTTACTCCTATATAATCACCTTTATGCTTCCTGCTTCGTTTCTTTAGGGTTGGCAGCCCAGAATTTCGTTTTATTTTCTTTGCCTGCAGCAGCCCTGGAAGGTGAAATCTGATATTATTGTCTGACCTTTCAGACATTGCTATACCCTGTGAGCATCAATTATTTTTTCAGATTTTACCAGGGAGGTTTTCTTGTGGGACCATTCATACTATAACCTTTTCCAATATGTTCCTGGTTTGAAGAAAGGTTCTCTTGTAGGACATCTTTCATTAGACATAAGTAAAATGCGTTGTAATCAAGTCACATTCCCTTAGACTAGTGCTAGAAAAACAGTCATGTTTACGGTAGTACTAGGAATAGCATGTTGTATTTTCATGTGGCTTCCTATGAAACACGCAGTAAAGGGTAAAGATGTAATTGGTGCTTAAAGATAATCTGTCGTAAAATCATTCACTGCAACAAAAACCTTCCCATAAGATTATACTGTATGTGCATTTAACATTTTATGCCGGTTATGTATGTGTGTATTGTAAAAGTTTCCGAAGTGTAGACATCCAAAAGCCCAGAGACTACAGCGGGGTGCTGCCATTCTAGATTTGATTTCAGCACCCCGAGCAGACTCTGAGCTGTCAATCAGGTGACACTGTAGTAGTCGTCCACTCCTGCCCCAGCAGCTACATAAAATATTTAGGCTGCATTCACATCTGAGCGACAAATCGACTGTCGCCCGACGCTAATGCCGCTGGAGGGGCGAATTCCCATTCATGTCTATAGAGATGGTTCACATCTCTGAAACGCAGAACGCCTGTCGCCTTAAAAAAAGTCCCGGACCCTTTTTTTCAGGCGACATTGGCGTTCGGCCATAGACATCAATGGGGATGATTTGTAAAAATAAAAATCGAATCGCGGGAAGTAATGCCGCGTATGCGGCGTTACTTGCCGCTCAGCTGTGAATGCAGCCTTAGGCAGGGAGGGGCAGAGGATTTAGTGTTAATAAGCACAGTACTCTGCATTCGCTATATCTGGTTTCCCACAGTACACAGAATATGGAAACGCAATTATTTTAGTACATATACAGTATCTCACAAAAGTCTGTATATGTACTACTGTATTTATTGGCGTATAACACTCACTTTTTTACCCTGAAAATAGAGGGTAAACTATGCCTGTGTGTTATACGCAGGGGGCTGTGGAACATTTTTTTCCTGCAACTTCCCTCTTGAAGTTAGGGTGCGTGTTATACGCCTGTGCATGTTATACGCCGATAAATACAATATATATTTTTATGTGACAACACTGAAGAAATTATACTTTGCTTTAATGTAAAGTAGTGGGTGTACAGCTTGTATAACAGTGTAAATTTGCTAGAAAGAAAGTTACTGCTCCAGCTGATCAGTATGGTCTCAGGAAATCAAGGGTGCTGGAAATGTACAAGGCAACAAATGGAAGTAATACAAATAGTGTAAATTTGCTGTCCCCTCAAAATAACTAAACACACAGCCATTAATGTCTAAACCGCTGGCAACGAAAGTGAGTACACCCCTAAGTGAAATGTCCAAATTGGGCCCAAAGTTTCAATATTTTGTGTGGCCAACCCTCTTGGGCATGGGGTTCACCAGAGCTTCATAGGTTGCCACTGGAGTCCTCTCCCACTCCTCCATGACGACATCACAGAGCTGGTGGATGTTAGAGACTCAAGCTTTCGTTTTGAGGATTCCCCACAGATGCTCAATAGGGTTTAGGTCTGGAGACATGCTTGGCCAGTTCATCACCTTTAATCTCAGCTTCTGTAGCAAGGCAGTGGTTGTCTTGGAAGTGTGTTTGGGGTCGTTATCATGTTGGAATACTGTCCTGCGGCCCAGTCTCCGAAGGGAGGGGGATCATGCTCTGCTTCAGTATGTCACAGTACATGTTGACATTCATGGTTCCCTCAATGAAGATCAGCTCCCCAATGTCGGCAGCACTCATGCAGCCCCAGACTATGACACTCCCACCATCATGCTTGACTCTAGGCAAGACACGCTTTGTACTCCTCACCTGGTTGCTGCTTGGCACCATCTTAACCAAATAACTTTTTTCTTGGTCTCCTTAGACCATAGGACATGGTTCCAGTAATCCATGTCCTTAGTCTGCTTGTCTTCAGCAAACAGTTTGCGGGCTTTTGTGTGCATCATTTTTAGAAAATTTGATGCAATGTGTGGCGTATGGTCTGAGCACTGACAGGCTGACCTCCCTCTTCAACCTCTGCAGCAATGCTGGCAGCACTCGTACATCTTTTTCCCAAAGACAATCTCTGAATATGACACTGAGCATGTGCACTCAACTTCTATGGTCTACCATGGTGAGGCCTGTTCTGAGTGGAACTTATCCTGTTGGTCTTAGCCACTGTGCTGCAGCTCAGTTTCAGGGTCTTTACAATCATATTATAGCCTAGGCTATCTTTATGTAGAGAGAATTTTTTTTTCAGATCCTCAGAGTTCTTTGCTATGAGGTGCCATGTTAAACTTCCAGTGACCAGTATGAGAGCGTGAGAGCGATAACACTAAATTTACACACCTGCTCCACATTCACACCTGATACCTTGTAACACTAACAAGTCACAGGACACCCGGGAGGGAAAATGGCTATTTGGGCCTAATTTGGACATTTTCACTTGGGGGGTGTACTCACTTTTGTTACCAGCGGCTGTGTGTTGAGTTATTTTGAGGGAACAGCAAATTTACATTGTTATACAAGCTGTACGCTCACTACTTTACATTATAGCAAAGTGTAATTTCTTCAGTGTTTTCACATGAAAAGATATAATAAAATTTTCAAAAATGTGAGGGGTGTACTCACTTTTGTGAGATACTGTAAACTGCTAAACACTGTTTCTAATCAGCAGTATATAGCAGTCGTGTGACTTCTATCAGTGTCTGGTCAAAGCTTTTTGAAGTTTCCATTCTCCCCTGACTGTCCTATGAGGCTGCAGGATCCCATTCCTCTGCCTGGATAGTGCTTATTGGCCCTCTGCTGATCCCATTCACCCCCCCCCCCCCCCCCAACAAAAAAAATTACACCAAACTGAGCATGTGCAGAGTGCCTCCTAAGGCTCTGTGCTTTTAGCAGATTGATTGGGGACAGTAAATGAAGGGGAGGAGCAGAGAAGACAGCATCAAACAGCCCTTTTACACAATGCAGAGGATTACCCCTTAGGTTCCGCAGTGAGTATAACCAGCATGCTTTACTGCACATACAGACTGATTTTACTCTTGTGGGTTTTTGTAACACTTTAAGCCAGTATGGACTGTAATTGGACTCTCCCAGAAGAGGTGAGGGCTATTGCATGTAAATAGACAGGGGTGTGTGCTAACTGAATGACTAGTCTGTTTTTCTTACATGTTCTCGGACACATTACAACTAAATAAAACATAATTAAAAGAAAACACTAAAAGTTTGCCTTTTAAAATGGTTGCTTTTTCTGTTCTTTTACCTGCAGCCATTTAATATGACAGGGTCTCTTTAACCCAAAGTAATTGATTGCTCTGCTCTATTGGGCTGCCCATTCATATTTTCTAGGAGTTCTTGGGATTGATGGCCTTCACAGTTCATATACTGTACATACTGGCCAAGTAAAACAGCTGTGAATCCTGTGTGTCCTGAATATTTTTGTTTTAGCACTTGATGTTAGAATGCAGAAAAAATCCATCCATTTTTCTTCTAATCTTTTAACACTGTTTCTTTCCCTGCAGCTCACATTGCAGAGCACACAGTGCAGAGTGGCTTTCTTTGAAGAACTGTAATCCATTACCTGTCACTTGTAGGCATCCCAAATTCTCCATGGACATCAAGCGAGGGTCACAAACACAAAGCGGACACATCAATGCAACTGTGACAAGGGACAGCTATGAATATGGTTGAACTGTCTTTTTTTAATGTTTTTATCATCTTTATTCAAACCAAACCTGTGCTGTGTTCCTTTTGCCATATATCAACTATTATCTCCCAGAGGTACAGTGTGATCTGATAAATACAATGTTTTTACTTGTAATATCTGGTTTGTGTGATGGGAGAAAAACAGATGAAAGACATTTTTATGGCACCTGCAAAGCTATAAAAGTTTTTTTTTTTGTACCTAGAGGATGATCTTAGAAAGTGCCAATACAGATAATCCTTTGCAAAACTTGGAGACAGCAAGACACCTGGACATCAGAACAACGGCTATCAACAATTTTTTGCGGTTCTTTGTAATCGCCTTTTTACAACACGCGCAAACACACGCAATCTATGTTGCTCTTTTAGGACTCAACCATACTGCCCTTATTTTAGTACATCTCCAGTGCCGAACCCCTGACAGTGCTATGGCGGTTGTCATCACTAAATAAGTGCTGGTACTAGTGGCATTTTGGTAGCTGTCAAATGGTAATTAGTTGCAATTATTAATAAGTTACAATAAGCCTTCATCTGCTGGAAGAAGTTATGTAATCTATACTTTGTTTACACATTTTAACCTTCTGAATACTTTTTCTGTTACTATAACACAAAACATTACCTTTGATGGATTATTTGCACCAAAGGTCTCAATTCTGGGCTTCAGAAAATGTTCTTAAAAAAAAAAAAAAATCATGAGGATACCTCTGTTAGTAGATGTGTAAAGCCCCTTACATACGGGGTGGGCTCCGTTGGAGTCAACCTGCTCAGCGGGGCATCTGTCCACTGATCCTTGCTGAGCAGGCGGGTGGCTGGTCTGTGTCCGCTCCACTTATGCAAAGCGGCCACAGACACAGCCTGCTCTGCTCTATGGGTGGTTAGATGTAAATGGACCACCTGTCCATTCACACCCAACTGCCATTCGATCTAATCCGCCAGATGTCTGTTTTTAGCGTACAGGATCAGATGTCGGCAGGTGTCAAGGGACATATGTCCATTGACATCAGCCGCTCCAAAGAGGGGACTGAAGAGTCCGATTGCATCTGCGCATGTGAAAGGGCCCAACGTTTTTTTTTTTTTTTTTTTTTAAGGATCTCTCCTCGCTCCACAACCTGTACGTTGTATTGACACTACATTAGGCAATTTTGGAAGAAAGGAATGCTAGCGCAGAAACGGTGGCAACCGGGAAACTCGCATTCTGTGCATGTTTCTTGCACCACGTTCAAAACGCATTGCAATCTGCAGCAGGTGTCAGTGTTAACTTAATGACACCCAAATGCAGGTCACAACCGCAGTGCATTTGCCTGCACCAGATTGTATGGTAATCTGCAATGTGGGTTTTATAAAGCGGTGCATGCACATTCAAATTAATGGGCTGAGATCTCGCTGCACCCGAATCACATGAGAATCGCACAGGAACGCACATCACGTTTGTGTGCGATTAAACTGGGAACGTACTAATATGAGAAACTGCAATTTTAGACTTTTTTTTTATGTCCTATGATAAATATCAGGATCAGGTTTGAGATTCTTGATTATAAATGATCTTATTTTTACTTATTTAATTTATAGACAATCATTAAGTAATGTTATTTTCAACATAATATTATGTAGAATTTTGTTAAAGACTGTAGCTAAAAGTGAATGTAAATGTGATTATGGTTGACCCACGTTAATTTAGTTTTTTGTGGTGATTGGGTAGTGCTCTTTGAACATTTGACTATGAATAACCTCCTTTGATTCCTCAGGCCGTGTACACACGGCAGAGATCCTCGACAGGCAGAACACATTGTTCCGCCCGTCGAGGTTCTCTGCCGGCCGTCGAAATCGGCGACCCACCCGTCGGGAATGGCAACCAGCCATTCATCCAGGCGGGCCGTCGAGCAAATAGAGAGCGTGCTCTCTATTTCTGCTCGACGGGCTTCCCGACGGGAAGCTCGCCGAGAGCGTACACGCGGCCGAGGTCCTCGCTGGAATGCAGCTTCCAGCGAGGTTCTCGCTGGCTTCCAGCGAGGTTCTCGCTGGTTTCCAGCGAGAACCTCGGTCGTGTGTACGCCGCCTTAGACGTCTTCTGCTTCTTCCCAGAAATAAAGGTTTTCCAGATTGCCATATGGGGGGGTCTCCCAACTGGCATTGAATGGAGGAGGTGGATTTTCACAGGGGGCATAACTACATACCAGGTGCCTTACCCTTTTTTTTTTTTTCTCTTTACCTAAAGCTAAATTAATAGTATAGTTCTCATGTAAATATCATATTATGCTGGTCGCCACACCAGTCAACAATTCCTAGTTTGACTATCTAGGACATGGAAACATTCTTGGTTTTGATGCACACCATTATTATTTTTTGTAATGCATAACTTGTATTTTAAGTTTACAGTAACTGTTGATGTATTCTTATATTTAGCTTTACAATGTGTTCCTGGACCAAGTAATGAGATGTAAGATGAAGCTGACCTTCACTACCTGTTACCTTTTCATTGTGTCCTGGCTATAACTATTGATTCTTTTTATTTGCAAACTCCTGTTTATACGGCTTCATCTCTAGCTTTTACACACTTGGCATGAGAAGCATTTTCTAAATCTGTGACATTGCAAGTGAGGTGGGGGACTGAGGGGAGAAAGGAGGGAGTTGTTTGAAGAGAGAATGCTGCCATGAAAATTGTACTGACCTAATTCAGTTTGCGCTGATGGATTTTAAAAATAAGACTGCAGTATTTTTTTATGTATATTTTATATACGGTATATCCTATGTCTTCCTTCCAGTCTATTGGACTGTGTTGGGAGTGTTTTCAGTATTGTTTTGTTAAAACAAAAAAGTGTTGGTTTTAATAAAAAAAAAAAAAAAAAAAAAAATCTGTTTGATTTTATTGACTGATGTATAGAAATAGGTACATGTAGAAAAGGTGTGTGCAACTAAGACCACAATAGGCTTTAGGCATAAGATATGGGAGATTTGAAGCGACCATTCATGAAACAAATCAACCGGTAAGCTATGCAAAGTGCTGTTTATGTGAAAAACAAATTGGTTTCTGATTCAACACATGAACATAAATATATTCCCTTACAACAAGATTATACTATAATATGTAATTATTCTGCAATAAATTGCTTTAAATTTTTCCATTTTGTATGTTTATCTAACCAACAACTCATAATATAGGCTTTGTTTAAAGATCCAGTACACCTAAATTACAAGTTTAGATATAAGAGTTGAAATTGACATGAATAAATGTACAACTTTTATCGCTAACAGATGACTTTTAGCATTTAAGACAACAGCAGCGGTTCTCAATCCTGTCCTCAAGTACTCTCGAAATGCCATGTTTTGGGAATTTATTTTAGATAAAATAGCTTTCTAAAATACCAAGCCATTGGCTCTGATTTAAAGCACCTGCGCAAGATGAAGGAAAACCTGCAAACATGGCCTGTTAGGGGTACTTGAGGGCAAGGGTGAGAACCTGTGGACTTCAGGATCCTTAGGCCAGCAATAGACTGTTTAAATCTTGGCCAGCTCATCAGGGACTATGTATGAGCTGGCTGAATGTATCAAAATCGATCAATCGTCTTGGGTGCAACCAACCTGCTGGATTTTACATGAGATTATTGGTATGGGCTGGTATAGCTGCTAGCAATAATCACTTGTGTTCTCCCATCAGGAGAATACAATTGCTCGACAGGAGGGCTGAGGCTGGGGGGCTCAGCTAGTTCTGTTTTTTCTACCATACAGGGCTGCCTATCCCTTTTTTATTATTTTCTGTCTCCTCATATGTGTTCTCCCTTACCTTGTTCTGTCTCTCTTTTAAGTGTCTCCTATGTCTCTGTTTTATATTAGTGTTCTGTTCCGCACGGTTTGCCCATCTATATGAGAATCTAGACTACGCTGCCTGGGGCATCCCAAGCCTCCCTATAGGGAAAGAATAGCCGCCCAGTGCAGTTTTTCTTTTGCCAGGGTGTCATCAGGCTGCACCGGCCATCGGGTGTTCCGACCGCCATCTTGCTTATAGGCAAAAGCCCCCCTTTGGCCAGCGAAAAGGAATGCAGTCCTGGCTGAGCTCTCTCACTCTCCTTGGACAATGCGAGCAGCTGACTACATTTGGTGTCTGGTAGGACAGAGCCTTCTTTATCTGGCTTGGGATCGTCTTTCTTTTTGGTTCCTGTTACAGGCAGGCTTCCCTTCGGCGCCCCCTGCTGCCTTTTTACAGGTAGGACCCCAAAAAAGAGAAGTGCGTAATATACATTTTATTTTATATAAAAAAAAAAAGAGAAATGTGTCTGTGTGTATATATAGATAGATGTTTAACCACTTAAGGATCATACACCTCATATAAACGGTGGTAGGGAAGCCCTATTGTGTGAAACGACATACCCGATAGCTCCTCAGAGAGGCAGAACGGGGATCTGCCATGTAAACAAAGCAGATCCCCATTCTGACAGACGAGTCCAGTGAGATCATCTGTTTCTAGTGATTAGGAACAGCTATCTCTCCCACCTCTAGTCAGTCCACTCCCCCCACAGTTAAACACCTCCCTAGGACACGATGAACCCCTTAATCACCTATGTAAACAAAACATTTCCCTGTTCTGCCTAGTGACATGACAGTGGATCTACTGCTCCCAGTGATCGAGAGCAGTGATCTCTACCATGTCAGTGTAGCCCATCCCCCCTACAGTTAGATTACGCTGAGGGAACACACTTAACCCCTTGATCGCCCCCTACTATTTAACCCCTTCCCTGCCAGTGTCATTTATACAGTCATCAGTGGATATTTTTAGCTCTGATCACTGTAAAAGTGTCTGATCCTACACTGCAATGTCGCAGCCCCGCTAAAAATCGATGGTCGCCACCATTACTAGTAAAAAAAAAAATATTTTTTGTATTTTATTTTTACCAAATATATGTAGAATACATAAACAATACATATACATTATTATGTATAAAAAGTCAAATTGCACTTACAAACAAATGTAGTGTTTGGAGCATAAAAACAAACAGCGCCGGCCGGCTAATTAGGAACGCGTACGTCCTCTCGTGCGGTTGCGATGACGTCGGAACGTCTCCTCCCAATGTTTCGTCTTCACAAAAGACTTGATCCCGTGACCAAGTCTTTTGTGAAGACGAAACGTTGGGAGGAGACGTTCCGACGTCATCGCAACCGCACGAGAGGACGTACGCGTTCCTAATTAGCCGGCCGGCGCACTTTGTTTTTATGCTCCAAACACTACATTTGTTTGTAAGTGCAATTTGACTTTTTATACATAATAAATTCATACAGGTTCACACTATATGAGTTTTCTTTGATTCCATGTCATCCTGTGTGACTTGCTGAGGATCCGCTTTTGGCTACATATTGCGGTGTATGGTGAAGCTTGACCAACTTTATTCTCATTGCTTGTATTGATCCTGAGCGGTCCTGCCGTCTGGTAAGGGTCAGTGTGTACCTTTGGTGGTGGGTTTGGCACTGTTTCCCCTTGCTGTACGTTTGTCCCCCACGGGTGATCAACCTTATATTTATGCAATCTACACTATGCAAGTCTTTTTTCTTTTTTCTGTGATCTATTGAGGATTCGTTTTTGGCTATACATGGTGGTGCAAGGCGAAACCTGAACTCCGTCATTTCCAGTGTTTATATCGATCCTGAAGGGGTCTTGCCATCTGGTAAGGGTCAGTGTGTACTTTGGTGGTGGGTTGGTACTGTCCCCTCCCCACTATACAGCTGTCCCCCACGGGTGGTTTACTATATATATATTTTTTTTTTTTTTAAACAATTTTATTGAGTGTATAAGTAAGACAGTTACACACAATAAGTCAAAACAAAGGTTACATAACAAAAATTTAAAGCTAACATCGCAGAAGTGGTTTACTATATATGCTTTATGCAGTATTACACTATGCCAGTTTCCTGCTTTTGTCTTTTCCGGTGTTATGAATCCTCACCGAAATCCCTGAGTGAAGCACAAATGTGACCGAGAACATGGTGTTATTAATTCATCAGAATATCTGGAAATTCTGCTCCTTCGGCTCTACATATAGATCTCGGACTTTGGAGTGTCTTTGTCCATAATTAATGTATATGATTTTTTCACAAATATTTTTGGGACTAATTTTTGATTCCATTAGTACTTAATGTAGTGTTTGTCTCAGTAACACACTTTATTGATTATTTATATTGTTTTATTCTGTGCCATTAATTAGGTACAGCCGTGAATCACACCTAGCGCGATTCCCTTCCTTCTTACAGTTTGTTTATGTTGTATAAAATTTTTGATTCGCAGCTCTATATTGTTTTCTCCACAGGGTATGCGCAATTTTTTTTCACGTTTTCAGTGATTTGTCATAATTGTGATGATTATGGCTTGCAGCTCATGAAAACCCCAAATCCACAATCTCAGAAAAATTAGAATCTTGCATACAATCAATATAACAAGGATGATCGTAAATAGAACAATATCGGACCTCTGAAAAGTAGAAGCATGCATATGTACTCAGTACTTGGTTTGGGCCCCTTTTGCAGTTATTACTGCCTCAATGTGGCGTGGCATTGAAGCTATCAGTCTGTGGCACTGCTGAGGTGTTATGGAAGACCAGAATGCTTCAATAGCGGCCTTCAGCTCTTCTGCATTGTTCGTTCTCATGTCTCTCATCTTGCGCTTGGCAATGCCCCATAGATTCTCTATGGCGTTCAGGTAAGGTGAGTCAAGCACAGTAATCCCACAGTCATTGAACCAGGTTTTAGTGCTTTTGGCAGTGTGGGCCGGTGCCAAGTCCTGCTGGAAAATGAAGTCAACATCCCCATAGAGCTCATCTGCGGAAGTAAGCCAGACGTGCTCCAAAATCTCCTGGTAGATGGCTGCGTTGACCCTGGACTTAATGAAGCACAGTGGACCAACACCAGCAGATGACATGGCTCTCCAAATCAACACAGACTGGAAACATCACACTGGACTTCAAGCATCGTGCAGTGTGTGCCTCTCCATTCTTCCTCCATACTCTCGGTCCTTGGTTTCCAAATGAGATGCAAAATTTGCTCTCATCAGAAAAGAGGACTTTGGACCACTGAGCAACAGACCAGGTCTGTTTTTCTTTAGCCCAGGTAAGACGCTTCTGACAATGTTTGTTGTTTAGGAGTGGCTTGACACTAGCACGGAAAAAGGCACTGAAGCCATTAACTAGCCATCTCCAGGCAAAAGACATTGTGTATAGATGGGGCTTTCCAGCATGCCTGTCGGTTAAGCACCAAGGGGTCTCTGCCTCTATCCGCTTCCCGGAAGATGTGAAGGAATTTTGTAATAAACTGAATATACAACACATTCAAATAGCTAATTGGGAGAAGCGTCCTCCGGCCTGGAGAAGATGGAGGGAACAAGACTGGAATAAGGCATAAATTGTTAAGCCTATTGGGGCTATAGGGAGTTCTTCACTGGGACAAGGGGGTGGGAGGGAGCAGGGGGCGGTGGAAGGAAGTAAGATAACGGCTGGAGGTTGTTAGGTTCTCTGCAGAAAATGCCCCTTGCTTCTATTCCTCCAGCCGTCTGTTTAATAAAGTTTTTTTTTTTTTCTCTCTGCACATTCGCTGAAATTGTTTAATTTGTATATTCTATTATGCAGGAAGAGTGTTGATGAAAGTCACCTGGGGAGGGAAGATAGGGAGCCGATATGCTGGCCCGAGGCCTGCGCCGTCCCTATTTTAGAGGACGGGCCCCTGGAAAATGGGGGGTCAAAATAGACACCCCGAGGAAAGGCCCGCTCGGCAAGAGGCCTGGTGGGGCACAGACCGAGTGAGTCTTAGCATTGAGGTACAATGCGTAGGGGGAGGGAGGGGGGTATTTGTGGTATATGTGGTCTCAAGGTACAATAATTAAGTTACTTATATTAAGTTCGGAAGTTACAAATTTGATTATTACCGGCTCTTTACGCATATTGAGAAAGGGCCTAGAGTCTCTCGTACCCTGTGGAGATATGATGCGCCACTTCCTAAATGAGATAAAAGTGAAATATAGCAAATGGCTACATTAAAAATTGTTACGTACAATGTACGAGGCTTGAACAATCCAAGTAAGCGATATCAAATACTACAGGAGATGAAGAGACTCTCGGCAAACATAGTGTTTCTGCAAGAAACCCATCTAAAAATGACAACTAAGACTAGACTCAACTCAAAGGAATTTCCTACGTGGATACATAGTTATTCCCCTAATAAAAGATCAAAGGGAACAGCAATAGGGTTTGACAGGAACAGAAGGTTCTCTCTAGAAGCCACAGAAATGGACCCCGATGGCAGATATTTATTTGTTAAAGGTACCCTATTAAACAAGAAATATACATTGGTAAATGTGTATTGTCCCAATGTAAGGCCAGCCGGGTATCTGAGAAAGGTTCTGAATAATCTGGAGGGATTTAGAGAGGGCATGGTAATTATAGCAGGGGACCTTAATTTTGTATTTGATCCAATCTTAGACACCCAACCTATCTCATTCAGGTCAGTGGGGAAATATCTCAGAATGATCAAGCATAAGCTGCATCAAATGCAACTGGTTGAGGCCTGGAGAATTTTTCACCCAAGGGTTAAAGATTTCACATACTTCTCACAGGTACATAGGTCATACTCGAGAATTGACCATATCCTGCTGGATCATCGGCTGCTGGAGGGATTGAGAAAGATGGAAATAAAATGTATAACGTTATCTGACCATGCCCCAGTGGTGATGTCTCTGGAGACAAAGGAGATCCCAGCAGGACAGATAATATGGAGATTAGATGAGTCCCTAATTAACAACACCAAGATAGCTGATGACCTAGATAAGGATATGCGCATATTTTTTAAAGAAAATGATACTGAAAATATAGCTCCATCAACACTATGGGAAACACACAAGGTATATATAAGAGGGAGGCCGATAGCAGAAAAAGTAAAAAGGAAGAAAATTAGGCAGATACAGAAACAAACATTATTAGAAGAAATCCAGACCCTTGAACAGAAACATAAAGAACTACAGGAAGAGCAGGACCTGAGGGTACTAACCAAAAAGAGAGAAGACCTGCGGGAGCTATTGGACCAAGAAACTAAATGGGTATTTAACAATATGAATAATAAATTCTATGCCTTGGGCAATAAATCAGGGAGATTCCTAGCTAGGACTATAAAACCAAGAAACACACAGAATTCCATCTTGAAAATAAAAGATAAAAATGGAGAAATTAGACATTCTACTAGAGAGATAATTAAAATATTTCAAGAATATTATCAAAATCTATACAATATCAACAAAGAGCAGGGGATTACAGAGGCACAGAATAAAAAAGAAAAAATCAAACAATATTTAGAAAAGGTTAAGACTCCTGACCTGACAGAAGAAGTAATAAGCAACCTAGAGAAGGAGATAACAAAAGAGGAAATAAGTCAAACGATTGGGAAAATTAAAATGGGAAAGAGCCCTGGTCCTGATGGGTATACCTCAATATATTATAAGAGGGGTATCCTAGCAGGGGTGATAAAGAAAGATCAGGCGGGGTTTATACCTGGCAGGGAAACGAGAGAAAATGTCCTAAGAGTATTATTTCTGATACAAAAGGCTTAAAAGAATAAAGAACCAGTGTTGTTCCTGTCATTAGATGCCGAAAAGGCTTTTGATAGGCTAGACTGGGAATTCATGTTGGCAAACCTGTCTCGGATAGGATTTGGCCCGATTATGCTTAGGTGGATAGCGGCATTATACTCGAATCCTTCTGCCCAGGTGAGGATTAATGGTACTCTATCAGATAGCTTCCCACTTTTCAACGGGACCCGTCAAGGATGCCCGTTATCACCCCTTTTGTTTGTCCTTTCATTAGAGCCGTTACTAGAAACAATACGGATGAACCAGGAAATAGAAGGGATAAAAGTGGGTAGTGGGGAACACAAGGTATCTGCGTTTGCGGATGACATGATGCTCTACGTATCTAACCCTAGGGTGACATTACCCAAGATAATGGCAGAATATGAGAAGTACGGTGAGATTGCAAATTTAAAAATTAATAAAGAAAAAACGGAGATACTGAGTGTGTCGCTGAGACCGCAAGAACGCAGGTACCTTGAAGCCCTCTATCCATTTAAGTGGAAACAGAGGAGGATGAAATATCTGGGCATAGCCCTGTCAAATACAGAAAGATATCTATATGAAGATAACTATATACTATTACTAAATAAAATAAAATCTGAATTAAAAGGATATAATATAGACAGAGTATCTTGGTGGGGAAGGATAAATACTATAAAGATGATGATACTGCCTAAAGCCTTATACATCTTTCAAACACTCCCGATAAAAATCCCAGAAATCTATTTTAAAAACCTAGAAAGGATAATAAGGAGCTTTATATGGAAGGGGAAAAAACCTTGTATATCAGCAGAGACTTTGACTAGACACAAATGGGATGGTGGAGTACAGCTACCAGACTTCAAAAAGTATTATGAGGCAGCGGTACTAAGAAGGATTACAGACTGGTTCGAGAAGGAGTAAGGGAGAAAAAAATGGGTGGAAGTGGAAGAAAGCCTAAGCAAAAAGGACCTGGGAAATAAAATATGGGTACCGAAGCAATATAGAGGATTGTCATATGAGATTCCATCAATAACAAAAGAAACCTTTAGAATTTGGGACAGATTATGCAAGACAAAAAAGTGGCCTTATAATAGTCCGTTGATGCCGCTTACGGGTACAGACTTCTTCCCACCGGGTAGGGGAGGAGGTATGTACCTGAGATGGACAGCTACAGATACACTGAAATTAAAGGATTTATTGAGGGGAAATGTCTTATGTACGGTGTTAGAGCTTCGAGAAAAATATGGAATGTTCCCAGGGGATATGTGGAGGCACAGACAAGTCCAACATTTTGTAAACACCCTGCCGAAGCCCCTGCGAGCTTTAGATGAACTAAATGAATGGGAAAAGTACATAACACGAGGAGGAATAGGAAGACAGGGAATATCAAGTATATATAAAATATTGACAACTATGAGAGAATCAGTAGGAATGAAAATAGTAGAAAGCTGGGAAATGGAATTGAATCAAACCATATCTAGTGAAAAGAAGAGACAGGTAGTAGATTATGTCCATTCTACATCGATGGACTCAAAAGTAAAATAAACTAACTATAAACTACTGGTTAAATGGTACTACGTTCCAACGAAACTGCACAGGATGAATAGTGAGACATCACCCTTATGCTGGAGAGAGTGTGGAATGGAGGGAACCCATGCCCACATATGGTGGTACTGCCCCTTGATACAAATATATTGGAGGGAGATATTGGAATTGATAAAGAAAATAAGTGAGCAGGAGATAAAATTCGATCCATGGGATTGTCTGTTCCACACTACGAAGGTACCTAGGAAAAAGTATAGGGGCTCCCTGGTTCCATTCCTATTAAATGGAGCCAAGGCTCTGATACCAAGGAATTGGAAGAGGAAAGAAGCGCCCTCAACTGGGGAATGGATATGGGAAATAGAGAGAATTCGAATGATGGAGGAACTGTGGTACATCCATAAGGTCTCAAAGCCAAGATATGATGGGATCTGGAGGGGATGGAGGGAATTTAGGGATTTGGGGGATTAGGGGGGAGGGAGTGGCGGGGGGGAGGGATGAGCCTGTCCTGCCCTCTTTCCATTTCTCCTCTCCCCCCCCCTTTTTTTTTCTTCTTTTCTCTGTTAAGCACCTAAGTATATACACATAATGGAAATTATTTCCCTTAAAATAGAATGTCTCTCTTTATTCTTTTCCACAAACAGAGAGGAACTGGACTACCCCTATACTATAGTATCTGTTCGTCCCCTTTTTTTTTTTTTCTCATAATATAGGGGAACATGATCCTCCTTCTATTACATTGTTTTTTTTCGTCTTTTGTTTTTTTTTTGGTTTTTTTTCTGGCACTTTAAAAATATACACATAATGGAAATTATTTCCCTTAAAATAGATTGTTCTTTTTTTTCTTCTTTCTTCACAAATAGAGGGGAACTGGATTCCCCTTATACTACACTGTTTTTTTTCTCCCACAATATAGGGGAACATGATCCCCCTTCTATTACATTGGTTTTTTTTGTCTCACGATCGAGGGGAACCGGATCCCCTTATACTATATATTTTTCTTTATTTTTTATTTTTTGGTGTATGTGTATTTTGGGCACTTTAAGTATATATACAAAATGGAAAATTATTTCCCCTAAAATAGATTGTTTTTTTTTTTTTTTTTTTACTCACAACACAGGGGAACATGATCCCCCTTTATTACATTGCCCTTTTTTTTTATTTTTATCCCTCTCTTCCTCCTCTCCAGATTGATCTGCCCTCTCGCTGCATTCCCCCCTCCCCCTGAGAATATGAAGGAAGTATAGGCCTGGGCCTGAAATGAGGGAGGAAAAACCCAGTATTTGTAATGGTAGAACTTGTTTCCTTCTTTTTTTTTTTTTTTTTTAAGGGGTACATTTTGAGACCATTTATGTTGTATGTCTGTTTGGGTATTGTATTTTGTATTTATTGTACTGTTGAAAAATTAATAAAACAATTTTGTAAAGGAGTGGCTTGACAACAGGAATACGACATTTGAAGCCCATGTCCAGGATCCGTCTTTGTGTGGTGGCTCTTGATGCACTGACTCCAGGCTCAGTCCACTCCTTGTGAAAGTCCCCAACACTTTTGAATGGCCTTTTCCTGACAATCCTCTCCAGGCTGCGTTCATCCCTGCTGCTTGTGCACCTTTTTCTTCCACACTTTTCCCTTCCACATAACTTTCTATTAATGTGCTTTGATACATCACTTTGGGAACATCCAACTTCTTTTGCAATTACCTTTTGAGGCTTTCCCTCCTTATGGAGGGTGTCAATGATGGTTTTCTGTACAACTGTCAGGTTAGCAGTCTTTCCCATGATTGTGATTCCTACTGAACCAGACTGAGAGACCATGTAAAGGCTCCGGAACCCTTTACAGGTGTTATGGGTTAATTAGCTAATTAGAGTGGTACACTTCGAACCTTTTCACAATATTCAAATTTTCAGGAGATTGTGATTTGGGGTTTTTATGAGCTGTAAGCCATAATCATCAGACTTCTAACAAATCACAGCTTGAACTATCTTGCTTTGCATGTAATGAGTCTATCTCATATATTAGTTTCACCTTTTAAGTTGCATTAGTGAAATAAATAAACTTTTGAACGATGGTCAAATTTTTCGAGTTGCACCTGTATCCCCCTACTTCCTTCAACCATGATCGGCTGCAAAATAAAAAAATCCCCAAAGATTCCCAGACCCAATAAAGGATTCCGACCTTTACTAGCTATAGCTCTGGCTTTGCCTTGCAGGAATCTTAACTTATCCATATGGGCCTGAACTTTGTCTCTAGTATCCGCGATCCAGATACAACAATCTTTACCTATGAATTCACAGAAACCCCCCTCGGATGCCAACAAGTAATCATGGACCATCTTTTAATAGAAAGGTTTCGATATGCTGTTATTCCTGTGGGGTCTTCCTTGTAGCTTCAACAGTTGCATTGAACATCCCATCCACACTGGATGAGAAAGTGTTCAATCGTTTCATAAGCTCAAGCCCCCACCTTGTACAAGCAGGAAACCATGCCCAGACCTAGCCGGGGTTGGTGAACAATTCCCTTCTAGCTGTCCCTGCCATTCTTACCTTCTCTCGCACCATCAGATCCTCACGATTGGTCGCAACATAAGATGCTGGGATGAGTTTCACCAGGACACATGAACCTCTTGCATTAGGGGGAATTACCTTATAAGCTGTAGATCCGCATAAATACTGAACTAAATGTGAAGCACACTTGTGGGCTACCTAGTTGTTGTTACGATACCCAAGCTGGCAAGAAGCACATCTATTGTTAAAACTATAACCAATTTTACCCTCTAGAAATGTATTGTTAAGTTCTTTTAACAAATGTCTGTAGTTTTTGATAGTTTGTCAAAACTCCTCATTATGAACATCATATATCGCATGTACCACTGTCATCAATGGGGTACCAAAGCTCGGTGGAGATTCAGAGTAGACACAGCAATTGGTCCTGTTTGCTTTCTTAGCTAGTTGGAGAATACACTTTAAACAATAAATTGGAATCCTTTTCATTGTTATCCTTGCTAAAATATACTAAACTAAAAAATATAAATAAACAAAGATACTCCTCCTTCTTTGGTGTGGTTGAGCAGCTTCTTCCAGTGGCTGGCATGGTTTCGTCCCTCAAGCTTCTTTACAATGACCCAGTCACCTGGTTGGAAAAAATGTAAATCGGTTATTGTGCCAGGGTCAAGGAGGGACTTATGAACCCTGTGGTGGACCTTTTGAAGTTCATGTTACAGTGACTGCACCTACCCCATCAGCTGAGAATGTAGGCAACAGCTGCTGAGAAAAGTACAACTCTGGTTTTGGTTGACCTCCAAACAAACCTCATATTGCAATAACCCAGACATGTAGAAACGTAATCACTGCAGTCACTGCATAAACTGTGCGTGACTTACCATCTGGGGTATAATACCTGGAACCATTGACAAAAAGGTTCTTAGCATCTGGGATGGGAGCGTCCTTCACCAGACTGCTGCTTGCAGATTCAAATTCCATTAAAGAAAGACAGTCGTGGCCTACTTGGTCACAAACTTGGTTAGAATTCGAAAGGTTAGTATTATTAGATTGAAAACTGTAATTCTTACATTGATCCCCCCCCCCATTTTCTTCCTCATTACAAACTAAAGGAAGAAATGCAGGGTTTAGAGTGGTGCAGGTAAACAGAAACAATGAAATAGCTTATGATACTTTTACCTCCTTAGGCGTGTGTATTTATGCATGTGTACAGCTGTCTACATACACCTGCTTTCTATGTACGTACACTTTCAGAAACTCCTTGGACCTGAAAAGATACTTATAAACAAAAGTTATTACTCTATCCTTCATATTTAACCTGCAAAGAATGACAAACAATAATGACAGCAGTACATTGGTAAATTGTCACGGACATTCCTCAAAACCAACAACACCGCTCTAACTATGTTTTTTAAAACGTCATTTAAATTGATCGTGTGTGGGCAAAACGTCGTTTTTTGTCTTAAAAAAAACGACCAAAAAAAATTCCAACATGTTTGAATTTTTTGTGTCGTTTTTCAAAATTTCGTTTTTTGTGTGGGCAAAACGATGTTGAAAACAACGTTTTTAAAGCCGCGCATGCTCAGAGGCAAGTTATGAGACGGAGCTTCAATGGAACATAGTGCCGTCGAACGTGTCTTACGTCACCACGCTTTGCTAGAGCATTTTGGAAAAACGATGGTGTGTATGCAACGTCGTTTTGGAAAATGAAGTTTGAAAAACGTTATTTTGTTTCATCACTTGAAACGTCGTTTTTTTTTATCACAAAAAATGATCGTGTGTACGCGGCATAACTCTTACTTTCATGTTCCTACAAAAATACAACAGCCGCAACGCGGTAAGTTCTAACATATTCATGTTACTATGTACAAACAATGAGAGGACTAAAACAACCAGCCAGAATGCTGCCTTCACTCTTTTAGCAATAGAAAAAAATACAATGGGAAAAAAAAGACGAGAGCAGCTCGAAAACCTTGCATGGACCAGGGCCGTCTTAATGAGGGCAGGGGCCCCTGCACTTTTCCTGTCCTCTTGTAGACATGTCCTGCTCCTTTTTTTCTTAGGGGTTGAATTAATATATTTTTCTGGGCCCCATCAGTTCAATAGAGGAGCTGAGGAACTTTTTTTTTAATTTTCGTGCGGAGGTACACCATACTGTGCCCAGCTGCATGCTCTAGAGTTCCTGGCTGCAGGGCTATTGGAGCTTCAGCTCCAAGCCCCTCCCTCAATATAGGTCCATGATTGGTTATCTGTGTGCCGTCCTGGAGGAAGAGAAGAGGAGCCCTCCATGCACACATGAAGGAGAAGTGGCAGCAGCTGCAGACTAGTCCTGTCTCAGGCTTGGGGAGGCTGCTTTTTCCCCCAGGCTGTTGTCAGATCACAGCCCGTATGGGATCACCATAGGTATGCCCCTTGACAAGCCAATGTGGGCATGGCAGTTGAACCCATTCTGGCTCTCTTTGTTGCCTGAGGATGATGAACTTATCACCGAGTGGCAAACATTCTTTAGGGAGAATGACTGATCTGCCCCGGTGGCGACGGTCTGAGAGTCCTTCAAGCTCCATGCCCGCATGCACATAACCTCGCGCATCAACCGGATAAAGGCGGATTCAGCTAACATCCTAGATAGAGCGGTGTCAGACTTGTCCATCACAGAGCAGGAATTTACGGTTGATCCCACCCGGGCGAACGCGGGTGCCCTAAAATTGCAGACTAGAGTGGTTACCCAACTTCAATATGAAAAGGCTAGATGGAAAATATTTTTTGCTAAACAAAATAGGTTTTAGCATGGAGAAAAGGCTGGCAAACTTCTGGCTTACTTAGTTCACAGTGAAGATAGACCCCCGGTGGTGATTTCCCTGTGTGGCCCTGACGGGCTCCTAATAACGGACCCACCCGCAGTTTGCGCTATGTTTCGAGACTTTTATGCTGATCTATACACACCTTTGAGCCCAGCGGATATGGGTCCAATGGACTCCTTTCTGGAGGACCTGGCTTTTCCCCGGCTGACTTCTAAACAAGTTGAACGGCTGGAGGCCCCTCTCACCTCAGAGGAGGTGGCGTAGGCTGTTGCGGGGTTTGCCAGGTCTAAGTCACCAGGGTCGGACGGTCTTCCAATTGAATTTTATTCCCAATATAGTGAGGTCCTTGTTCCCAAACTATTGGCCCTATATAACCATTTATTCTAAACATTTTCACTCCCGTCGTCCATGAGGGAAGCGACCATAGTCCTTATCCCCAAACCGGGTAAGGACCCGACGTACCCAGAATAATAACGCCCCATCTCTCTCCTCCAAGTAGACGTTAAAATACTCGCCAAGATTTTAGCTAACCACCTTAATCAAGCCATACTCTCACTCATACACGCAGAAATAAAATACATCTGCATCTGGGAGACAAGGTCTTGGAAGATATTGGAGTCTTGAAAAAGGCTTTCATTAACGCTACATTGCTTATCTTGGCAGGTGGCTATTTTAGAGAAATAGAGCTTAAGCATTTATTTTTTTCTCTTAACCCATTACAACATGTAAGCATTCTTATGATTCTACTAGTTTTGCTATAATTACTTTACATACATCTTATTTTTTTGTCTTCTATGTGTTGATTTATTTTTCTCCCTGTTGACTCATTCAGTCACAGTCAAGTCCCCATGGTCCTGGCATAAATCACTATCAAGCCAGTACATGATAGTACATGCTGCTTTGTGCATTTTGACCCCCTCCTCCACCTTGCTCCTACTTAATAAATGTTTATGGTCATTAGAAAATGCTATAAAACTGATAGCACATTAACTGAAACCAAGTGTAAGGTTCTTTGTAAACCAGGCACGTGACAGGAGCCTATTCTTTATTTCATTCTGTACACACATATAAATGCAGAAAGCAACATATTAAGGGCCAGGGAAGGGGGGGGGGGGGGCACAAGCCTTTCATATTGCTGTATAGGCATGTGCAAAAGTGAAAAATTCGTTTCGTTTCGTTTCGTTTCAATTCGTCATTTAATAAATTTCGTTAAGTTAGGTTCGTTACATGTGTTGAATTCGTTTTCGGAATTCGTTCGTTTTCGACCGAATTTCGAAAAATCCAGTCGGAATCTAAAATATTTCGACCGTTTTTCGAATTCGTTCGTTTTCGACCGAATTTCGAAAAAAACGTTCGAAATCGAAAATATTTCAACCAGATTAGAAAACAAATAGTCTCTTTTCGAATAGAATTTTTTTCGAATTAAATTCGAAAATATTTTTTTTTTTTTTTTTTTTTTTTTCGAATTCCGATCGAATTTAGTCCGCGGGTATTCGATTCGGAATTCGAAAAAAAATTTTTTCGATTTCGACCATTTTTTTTTTCGAAATTCGGTCGAAAATGAACGAATTCCGAAAACGGTCGAAATTTTTCGCTAATATAGCAATTCGGGAATTCGTATGCATCCGAATGTCCGAATAATGGAAAATTCGTCCGAATTTCGATTCGGAACGAAACGAAATGCACATGCCTATTGCTGTATCTGAAATGTTAAATTGTATCAAATACTTACAGTAAATTTCCTTTCCTGATTAGAGATGTCGAGAACCGAATTTCCGCAAATGTTAGCGAACTGGCGAACCGCCATAGACTTCAATAGGCAGGCGAATTTTAAAACCCACAGGGACTTTTTCTGGCCAAAACATTTCAGTTTGTTTTCCAATTGAGTTGTACAGTTTATAGGTCACATTAAAGGTGGAAAAAGTTCTGAAATTCTATATCTTTGTGTCATTTTGTTACACCACAGAAACCTGACATTTTAGCAGGGGTATGTAGACATTTTATATCCACTGCAGATGGTGATTTACCAAAGGCAAATGGACTGTGCACTTTGGGAGTGCAGTTGCTCAAGAGCTTAGAAAATAAAAGGAAGCTTTGCTGACTTTCATAATCCAATCCTGTCCAAGCGCCGAAGGAACAGTCTATTTGCCTTTAGTAAATCGACCCCTTGGCCCTTACCATTCTTAACAGACATGGGAAAGTGAATTTAGTAAGTCCTCGGTCAAAACACGTTATCATTTTATGATGTTGCAATTGCTGTAGTGCTTACAAAAAGTTTGATAACGAGAGGCATTGTTGCCAGCTCTTAGACCTTATGGATGGGAAAGTGAACTACATATATTCCTCACACAGAAGGAGCAGAGATATTGTACTTTGCACATAAGTCATCAATAATGCTAAACATTGAAGTAAAAGGCTAAAATCTCCTAACCAGGTGCTGAGTGAATAGTGCCCTGCACTCCTTTTTTTTGTCCCTGCACTCAGTGGATTGGTATTGTGGTGAAGGCCAGGGTACTGAATTCTGCAATAATGTGAAAACTATCACTCAAAGATTTATGGACTTGTATGTCCAAAATAATCCTGCCTTCTTCCTATTTCACTATAACACACTACTCTCTAGTAAGTACTACCAAAATATGTGTCCTTCTCTGACACCCAAACCTGTCACAGTGGCTTGCACACATTAATTAGGTAAAATGTATGGAGCACCATTCCGCCATCATTAAGACACTGAAGAAGCCTTTTGCTGGAAGTAGTTCTTGTGGAATACTTACATATTCATGACATAGTATACTAATGTCCTGGTCTCAAGTAAATAAACTACCCTCAACTGATTTTGAGTTGCCTACTCAAGGCTCAGCTTCGGACCATACACTGATGTGTGATAAGTCCAGGTTCTGTTTTTCTGACTTCTCTGATTTTCCTCCTTCTTTTCTCCTTTTTACCTGACTTTCTTCTGCTCCTTTACCCTGCCACCCTCCTTCCTTCACTTTGGGTTTCTGCTTCCCCTGCAGATATTGTGATATTTCCCCCTTTTTCTTCCTCTTGCCTCTTTACCTTTATTCCCCTCTGTTGACCTCATTACTACATTCATGCACACATGTGGCATATATTTTGGCTGGGATCTATGAAGCATTTTTGTACATTTTATATATACATTCCATATCCCCCCTCTCCCCGCATACCTTGTAACTCAACATTGAGTCATCATTAAGGAAGCATCTGTGTGGTGGTGCCATTATTTCAAGGTAGCACATTTCTTGTGTGTTGCAGGAAAGCACGCAAATTTCCGCATAGCACTGGTGTGAACGAAGCCTAAATATGTTCTAAAGTTGTCCTATTGAATCATATTGATAATTGGTTTCGGACAACCCAGTTGGGTAAGAATATCTTAATTTTCTTTGTCCCTTAATGGATAATAAAGAAAACAAGGTTTTTGTACCTACCTATTTTTGTCTTATGTATTTCCTGCTCACTGAGGTATGAAATTTGGAGACGGGGTTGGCTTAGGTTGGCTTAATGTTTTTTCTTTCACTTTGGTTTTTATTGAGAGGATAAACAATTAAATGTTGACAAGGCAAAACAAATTGTTGTTCAAGCAAAAAGATGTGGTAAGATACAGAAATAAAAAGATAAAAATATCAAAAATGTAAGTATAAACGTATTATATCAGCTACGGTATGTATTTAGATGTAAGCCTAGAGCTGCACCTATGAGTTTTTAGATTTTGTACAATGTAGAATTATATATTGTAATTGGGTAAATGATGACAAAAAAAATATTTTAATACAATGTTTTATATTCAGTTAATTAAACAAAAATAATTTCTGTCGATGAAAAAGACTGCAATTTTCAGTCAGAATGCATATAATGTGAAAATAAAACTAGCATACTGGTAAGTTATGTAGCAGTTTAAATTATTGGATGGAAAAATAGGTTCCCCTGCAGTGGGTCCTCCTTTGCTCTGCAAGGTTTGCCTATTTTGACTAGGTGACTGAAATAAGTTAAAATGCATACCTTATTCATTGCCCCTGCAGGATTCACCTAGTGCAGGGGTCTCCAAACTTTCTAAACTAAGCGCCGGTTTACTGTCCTCCAGATTTTAGGGGGGTCAGACTGCGGCCGTTGGGAGTAGAAAAGGTCCCAACATCATTGAGAGAAAAACAATGCCCCATTGTTTGTCTTGGTGGGAGGAATAGTGCCCCATCATTGGTGTCATTGGGAGAAATTGTGGCCCATCATTGGTATTAATGGGAGGAATTGTGTCCGATTGTTGGACTCACTTGGAGGAATTGTCACTTATCATTGGTGTCATTGGAAGACATTTTTCCCTATTGTTGCTGCCATTGGATGGAATAGTGCCCTGTCATTTATTTCACTGGGAGGAATAGTACCCCATCATTTGTGTCATTGGGAGGAATAGTACCCCATCGTTGGTGTCATTGGGAGAAACTGTGCCTCATCATTGGTGTCAGTGGGAGGAATTGTGCCCCATCATTGGTGTCATTGGGATAAACTGTGCCCCATAATTGGGGAGAATAGTGCCAGATCTTTGGTGTAATTGGAAGGAATTGTGTCCTTTCATTGGTGTGAGTGGGGGGGGGGGCAAATTATGTCCCATTGATGGTATCCGTGGATGAAACCCAGAGGGCCACATAAAAGCAAGCAAAGGGCCTCATTTGGCCCCGGGCCACAGTTTGGAGACCCCTAACCTAGTCCCCAGAAGTCACTGTTTTTTGCCACTGCATTGGTCGCATCTCTTAAATGTCATCACTAGAAAAACGTGTCATGTGGAGCCCCTCAAGGATCCCCTTTGTCGCCGGTTCTGTTCAATATTTATTTCCGCTCTCTTTTTGAAATCATCAGCAACCAGAAGTTACTTTATCACTCTTATGCAGATGATACACAGTTGTATTTTCGCATCTGCAACAAAAAGGATCATTCTCTTGGACTAGAGAAATGCCTTTCCTTAATAGAAAACTGGATGACAAAGAGTTATCTCAAACTCAACGGCTCGAAAACAGAACTTCTCCTGTTTTACGCCAACCGGAAAAATCAGCCCGCAGTAGGATGGACACCCCCACCCAATCTGGGAAAAACTATCACCCCTAGCACCAAAGTCAAAAGTCTCTGAGTCATTTTTGACACCAACATGACAATGGATGCACAAATAGGGTCAGTAGTCAGCAGATCGCACCATCTGCTGCGCCTACTACGCAGACTCACTCCCTTTATTCCAAAAGAGGACATTGCAGTCGTGGTCGGAACAATTATTAATTCCAGACTTGACTATGCAAATGCCCTCTATCTCGGACTCCCCAAATACCAAATCGCTTGTCTGCAAATCGTTCAAAATACGGCCGCTCGATTAGTGACCGGCAAAAAAACATGGGAATCAATCTCACCTTCACTGAGATCCCTTCATTGGCTGCCAGTAAAAGACAGAATCACTTTCAAGGCACTCTGTCTAATGCATAAGTGCATCCATGGAAACGCCCCCCAATATCTATGTGAAAAAAAACAAAAAAACAACCCCAATCGTATTCTGCGATCCACCAATCAAAACCTTGTCCAGATACCCAAAGCCAGATACAAGTCCAAAGGAGATCGAAGGTTTGCTGTCCAGGGACCTCGGCTATGGAACGCGCTGCCAACCACCACTCGATTGGAGTTGGACCACTTGGCCTTCAGGAGAAGGATTTAAATCCATCTCTTCTGAGGTCATAAGGTCTCACTCACAGAATGGATACAGCGCCCAGAGGCGATTCAGTTCGCATGTGCTGCGCTATATAAGTTTTCCACTCACCCACTAGGGATGGGCTGAACGTTTCCCTGTTCAGTTTGCACCAGAACTTTGGAACATTGCAAAAGTTCGGAATCAAATAACGAACCCTATTGAAGTCTATGGGACCCGAACTGTAAAAATCCAAAGTGCCCATTTTGAAGGCTTATATGCAAGTAATTGGGCATACAATGGTTAATGGGGGTCCAGGTACTGCCCTGGGCGACATGTATCAATGAAAAAAAAGTTTGTAAAAAAACCTTATTTTTAAATAAGTAATGATTATGAGGGCTTGAAAGGCTGCCCTGAGCTCTAATATATTCGATAATATGCCCTGAGCTTGAAAGTGCCACTGTCCTTGGGCTGCTTGGTCCAGGTAATGCGCTCCCTATCCCCTCTGGCTGCCATCTGATGTTACTACTTCTGGGTTTGGGGGAAGTGTTGGTCTGAATTTTCTGAGGTTGAATGAGTGTGTCCACCACCATACCGATTGCTTTACCCAATCGGGGATGTGGATAGTTTGGAGCATTGATGTTATGTTTTATTGCTTGAGAAAAGCATTCTGCAGTACTCTCATGTGCCACTGGGACCACTGCACCATGGGTATGTTCGCCGACATGGATCCCAGGACACCGAGGCAGGCTCTGGCCAGTAGGCGTCTGGATGACAACAGATTCCGCATCTTCTGTACTAAGGGTCTCACTTTCTCTTGAGGAAGTTGTACCCTGTTCAGCTTAGTATTTAATTCTGCCCCTAGGAACACCATGACCTGTGTGGGCTGAAGACTGCTCTTTTTCCAGTTGACTAACCAGCCAAAATCTTGAAGGGTCGTGAGTAAGATCTTCCGCTGATGGAGCAGGGTTTCTTGATCTTCTGCTAAGAGCAGAATATTGTCCAGGTAATGATTTACTCACAACCCCTTCTCCCTGAGGAGTGCGATCAGGGGTAGGAGAACTTTGATGAACATCCTGGGTGCCGAAGAGATGACGAATGGTAGGCACCGGAATTGGAAATGACACCTGTTTATTGAGAAGTGGAGAAACTTCTGGAAGGCGAGATGAATTGGACGTAAAGATAAGCGTCCGATAAATCTACCGATAGCATCCAGTCTCCCAGGTTCACCGCCAACAGAATGGATTGGAGGCTTTCTATTTTGAAAGCCTCTATTTTGACCTTCTTGTTGGACCTTTTTTAAGTCCAAGACTGGACGCAGGTCCCCCGTTTTCTTTTGTACCAAAAATAAAGGGGTATAAAACCCCCTCCCCTTTTGGTGTGATGGTACTTCTATGATTGCTCCTTTTTGTTTTAATTCTGTTACATATTGAAGAAGTAACCTCTTCTTGTCTGGGGAAGATGGTATTTTGGTAGGCTGAAAAATGTTCCCTGGCAATGTGCCCATGAATTTCCATTTGTGGCTGAGTTTGACAGTGGAAAGTGTCCATGGATCCTTTATGTGGTTTGACTAAATCCGAGCAAGTCCCAGCAGTGATGGCCTTGGCTTTCTGTACCTTCATAAAAGAGGGTCGAGTATTTTTCCAGTCCCTCCTGAACTCTCTGCCCAGACGATAGGATCTAGCTTCCCTGTATTTGTCGGGTAGATTCCGTCTGTAGGCAGGGCCTTTTTGGGACTTGGGTCTAATAACGGAGGGGATCAGCCCCGATTTTCCTCCTGTGACCTTGGAGATGGCTGAATCCAGCTTTGCGCCAAACAAATTTGCGCCGTCATATGGAATTCTACACTAATTTGAGTTTGATGCCGCGTCAGCTATCCAGTGCTTCAGCCATAAGGCTCTTCTTTCCATCACTGAGGCTAGCATGGTTCTTGCTGAGGATCTAATGATGTCGACTGAGGCCCATGTCATGAAGTCGTCTGCTAATTAAATTTCCTACAAAGAGAAAATTACTTTCTCTTGGTTGGTTCCGTCTAGAAGGGACCCTTTCAATGTTGGTCACCCATGCAGAGATGGCTTTAGCTACTGAAGCTGTGGTGATAGCTGGCCTACAAGCGCCTCCTGCCGTGGAATACGCCTTTTTTTCTAGATCGATTTTACAATCAAGTACGTCTCGAAAGGTGACTGCGTCTATAAAGGGCAGGGTAACGTGCCTGGCAAATTGCATTAAGGACGAATCGACGATGGGCGCGTTAATCAAGGAATTGATCTTGGACTCCTTTAAAGGATACATCTTTCCCATTCGTCTTTTATGAGATCCTCCAGTTCCTCGATAAAGGGAAATTATTCGGGATCCCTCTTTAGGGAAAATATTTCCAAATCTTTTGAGGTTCCATCTTATCCTCTTCCCAGCTGATCGGTTCTTTGACTGAACGAGCGAACGGTTCAACTAAGCAGAAGTCGAACCCTGACACCACCTAACGTTCTCCATTTTCAGAGTGGGTTTCTGAAACCTGGGCATAATGGCAGGGTGCTGGCAATGTGCCTGGGGTAGGATCATCTATTAGAGGGGCCGTGGTTTCCAAAATTGACTCCCGCACCGACTGCCTTATGATCTCTGTAGCTACTCTGGCATCCGATTCCTTCTCCGTGGTCGCTTCATTGAAGCAAGAACGGCAGGCTAATTTACCTGGCAAGGCTGGAGCACCACATACCCAGCAAGCGCTTGCTGTAGGGCGGGTATGGTAACTCCGTTCACGGTGAAATAGGGGTTTACCGTCAATGTTGGGACCAGCTATGACGGGGCTGGTCGGGGATGAATGAATGAATGAAAAACTTATATAGCGCAGCGCATGCGAACTGAATCGCCTCTGGGCACTCGTTGTTTCTGTCTCTCTGGTCATCAAAAGAGCAGAGTTTTTATCTGTCTTCTGAAGCTCAGGTGGTTTTCCTCCAACCGTATGCTGGTTGGTAAAGCGTTCCATAGTCTGGGACCTTGGAAAGCAAACCTTCTTTCTCCTTTGGACTTGTATCTGGCTTTGGGTATCTTGACCAGATTTTGGTCAGTGGATCGCAGAACGCGATTGGGATTGTGGGCTGCTATCTTTTCGCATAGATATTGTGGAGCCTTCCCATGGATGCACTTATGAGTCAGACAGAGTGTTTTAAAAACAATTCTGTCTTTTACTGGCAGCCAGTGAAGGGTTCTCAACGAAGGTGAGATTGATTCCCAGGGTTTCTTTCTAGTCACCAGTCTGGCAGCCATATTTTGAACGACTTGCAGACGAGCGATTTGGTACTTAGGGAGTCCAAGGTAAAGGGCATTTGCATAGTCCAGTCTGGAGTTCAAAATTGTTCCCACCACGACTGCTACGTCTTCTTTGAGGATAAACGGAATAAGTCTGCGTAGTAGGCGTAGCAGATGGTGAGATCCGCTGACTACTGACCCTATTTGTGCGTCCATTGTCATGTAGGGATAGAAACAGGTAGGCGATAGACCTACCTTATTGTGCAGAATCCTAAAATGTTCATGCAGAGCAGCAGCCTCTGGGATCCAAAACACAATGTGTGTTTTTTAAATTCGGCGCCGCCGCCACAGCGCAAATGACGTGTGCGCACATGCTCGGAAGCGTCCCACTCATCTCGGCGCCATTTTGGACGAGGGAGGAGTGTACACCGACGTCATCATCCCGCTGCGCGCATGCGGGATAGCGGGAAGGACGCGGGAAGGTGGGATGGCGGGAAGGACGCGGCGGCGCTGCCACAAACTAAAAGACTGTCTGGAGGACAGCAAAGCTCAGCAAGATCACAATATGGTCTGACAGAAATAAACAAGAGGAAAATGTATACAAATAGGGCATGAAGTGAAGGAAAATGGAAACAAAAATTGGGGCCACTGCGATAATTGAAGCTTTTTTTAAAGCTTGCTCAAATGCCAGCAGGACTTCCTCCATATACCCCTGAGACCACCAGAACTGGGTTGTTCCCTCCATAGAATCTCCTTTAGAGACTGTCCATGAGGGACTTCCAAACAGGAGAGGCTTAACCTGCCTGGCGATTGCGGTAAGAGGCATGCTGACGTCCAACCAATCTGTCAGGTGATGATAAAAAAAGAGAATGGTGCGGGGTGTCTCCCCTTCAAATTTATAGCTAACCAATCCTGTCAGGTTGTGGGGGCGGAGTCACAACCCCAGTGTGTGCTGCCATGAATGCGTCACGAAATAGTTTTTTGGGTGTCAGAGGTGCCTTCGCACCATAACTCTATAAAGGTACTCTTGATGAAAGCAAGAATTGCCTTGCTGTCAAAATGTTTTACTTCATGCACCTGTGAAACAGGTGCAGAAAAATTTGTCTTTGGGTGTCAGAGGTGCATTCACACCGTAACTGTATATGAATGAATGAATGAATGAAGACTTGAATGAAAAAGAATGAAGAAGCGCAAGCACATGCGAACTGAATCACCGCCTATAGAGCAGGGATATGCAAAATGTGGATCTCCAGCTAGCTGTTACAAAACTAGCTAGCTGTTGCTGCAAGTCCCATCATGCCTCTGCCTCTGAGCGTTATGCTTGTGGCTGTCAGAGTTTTGCTATGCTTCATGGGACTTGTAGGTCTGCAACATCTGGAGGTTCACAGTTTGCATATCCCTGCTATAGAGGTACTCTTGATGAAAGCAAGAATTGGCCTCGCTGTCAAAAATGTAAATAATATGCACCTGTCAAACAGATGTGGAAAAATTGGTCTTTGGGTGTCGGAGGTGCCTTCACACTGTAACCATATAGAGGTACTCTTGATGAAAGCAAGAATTGGCCTTGCTGTGAAAAATGTAAATGATATGCATCTGTCAAACAGGTGCAGAAAAAAATTGGTCTTAGGGTGTTTGATTGTGCTCATGAAACCTACACCAAAAACATTCTTTCAGATTAAATCAACACCCACAACGCTAGGCAGCCTAGATGTCTTGCAGAGATTCCCAAAAAAACATTTAATCATTGACATCAGGGGCTTCATAGCTGCTGGTAATCCATGACTGATTTATTTTGATAAATGTCAGACGGTCCATGTAGTCTGCGGACAGACATGCTGTATTATCAGTAACAAAACCTCCAGCAGCACTGATTGTCTGTTCAGAAAGCACGCTAGATGCAGAGCAGCCCAGCAGTTCAATTGCATACTGAGCAAGTTCTGGTCAGTGATCAATTCTCATGACCTAGTAATTAGTGATGAGCGGAATACGCCATATTCGATTTCGCAATATTTCACGAATATATAGAAGAATATTCGCGAAATATTCGTTAATATCGAATATTCGTGATATTTTATCAAAAAAAATTTGCGAAATTTCGCTAATGCGAATGCGAAATTTCGCTAATGCGAATGCCAAATTGATTGCGAAATTCTCGTCAACACGCGAAAACGGAGATCATTTCCTGGATTACTAAACTAATATGCACTAAACACTAACTCTACTTACACAAACTTATATGACTAAACTAAAGCTAATTTTTTTTTTTTTATACACAAAACACAGAAGGGCAGAGAAAGTATTCGCGAATATTCGCATTGCGAATATTCGGCAACATAAAAGGATCTATACAATAAAAAATGTGGCGCTACAAAGAAACATTAATTCCAATTAAAATAAAACATAAACCATGAAAAACAGTGTATATTGAAATCACAACTGCACAGTGTTCAATATGGTGAAAATAAATCACCCAAAAAGGATCCTCAAAAGGACCATACAGGAATGCAGGGTAGGACACCCAATGCATAGGAACATATATATAAGTCCAAAAAAGGTAAACACATGGGGCCAGATTCAGGAACAGTTAGGCTGGCGGATCCAGTGATCCGCCAGCCTAACTGTCACTTTGAGCCGGCGTTTTTGTTTTCTGTAACCAGAAAACAAGAAACGCCGGGTTGAAGCTCCGATGCGATCAGCGTAACTGAGTTTCGCCATCGCATCGTTACTTCAACTTAAAAATGGCGCCGGAGGGCGTTCCCGCCGATTTCCGCTCAAAAAATATGTTAATGAGCGGAAATCGGCAATTCACGAGCGAATTCCGGCGCGACGCAATGACGGTACGACGTTTCCGGGAAAGCGATACGCGGCACGAAGATATACCTACATGGGGTTGGAGTATCCTATGTTAGGTATAGGCGTCGTCATCGCGTCGGGAAAAAAAAAAATCACGTCGCTTGCGTAAAAAGATCATGAATGGGAATGTGACGTCATTGACGTTCATTCACAGAATTTGGAGCATGCGCACGGGGATGCTTTGACACTCGACGCATGCGCAGTACGTTCGCGGCGGGATCGCGCTTAGTTTAAATACTACACGCCCCGTACCCGCCCAATTTGAATTCCACCGGCTCATTTTCGTTACGCTGCCGCAACTTTAGGAGCAAGTGCTTCGTGAATGACAGCACTTGCTGCTAAAATTTCGGCAGAGTAACGTAAATGAGAAGCGTTACTCTGGAGCAAAGATGCTCCCATCTACCTGAATCTGGCCCATAAAGTCCAGTGATAGTGACTGATGTGGGATATGTCAATCCAAGGTAGTAATCAAAGGATCAATGATGCAATCCAAAATGATCAAGAGAAATCAATACGCTTACCGGAAACGGTGGACACACTGACCGGTGGTAGTATGTCTAATGAGCAAAGGATGGATCACCAGCCTGGTATGGTTCATGGAAGACACATCTGAAGGCATCTGAGGGAATCCAAGGGTTCTTTGATCAAACACATCCGGGGTGATGGATAGGTTCCTGCTTCCACCCTCTGCTTCCTCCAGAAGGAGACGAGGCCATGCTGCTCTCAGGCTAAAACTTTCCTCCCCGATGTCCTCCTGTCAGTCCGATCTCCGAGTGTAATGACGGGACAGATCTCCGCTGTGTGTCACTCAGTGATCCCGGCCTGTCCGCACCTCTTTGGATACTTTGTTGCAGCAGTTACATAAAAGGATCGCCTCAGCTACTCGGCCCAGGGTCTCTAATCATACCAGCAATGCTTTTAGACGTCGATGGAGATCACTAGGATGTGATCTGTTTTAAAAATAAATTTGAAAAAATACGAATATTCGCAATAGCGAATATTCACCGCGATATTCGATTTATTCGCGAATACTCGAATATGCAATATTCGTAACGAATATTTGCAATGCGAATATTCGTGAGCATCACTACTAGTAATATAAAGAGACAGAGACAGGCAGGTCTTGTTGGATGCAAATCTTCTCAGGACCCTCATGACCTAGTAACCTAATGAATCGTCAACTGGAAACTCTCCATCTGTTTTTGACCCTAGATAATCGTCCACCATATGATTCAGATTTTGCCAATGGGATGTGGAAGCTGACAGCCCTGGGCGGCGAGGACTAAAACAATTGTAAATTGCATTACTTAAACGGCCCCTTTCTCCACTGCTCCTCTCTTGACCAACAGAAGCTTCAAAACTACATTTTCCACAACACTGTAATCTACCAAAGTCAGGAAAAGCATTAGATAAACTCCTCTTTAAGTTGTACCCTCTTTTGTGTAACTAATGCATGCATTGTTACGGCTTAAAATCCTTGTGGCCTCCTCAAATGGTGACAGTACAGTGGAAAAAAAGCAGAGCCGGCCTGAGCGTGTCGTTGTGCCATACTCATGCAGGCACTCATTGACGGCCCCCTGCTGCATGTGCAGCCGCTGCATCATTGCCAAAGTCGAGTTCCACCTGTCCCAAATCAAGCGGTTTATGGGCAGGTAGAATTCCCACTGAATTTCAACCAACTGAGCACTGGCGGTGTATGACCGCCTGAAATGGCTACATACTTTTCTGGCCTGCTTAAGCAGATCTTCCACTCCTTGGTACCTATTTAAGAAATGCTGCACCACCAAATTGGAGACATGTATCTGAGTGGACAAGAGGTTTGTGCCATTATCCCACACCACCAACCCTGGCTCCTGCTGGCATGACATGAACCACCTCTGGGCCTGCCCCTGCAGAGCTGCAAGAATCTCTGCTCCGGTGTGGTTCCTGTCCCCTAGACACACCAGCTGAAGCACTGCATGGCACCTTTTAGCCTGACTCATTGAATAGCCCCTTGAACACTCGGGGGGCACTTGATTTACCAGAGTTACCCAGTGAGCTGGAATGGCTTTACATGAAAAGAAATAGCATCTGGGAACCTGCCATGGTGGTAGAGCACATTCTGCAAATTCACGGAAGGGGGCAGAATCCACCAGATGCAAAGGCAGGAGTTGTAAAGCCAGCAGCTTCGACAAGTTTGCATTTAGATGCTGGGCATGTGGGTGACAGTGACTTTTTTTTCCCGCTGCAGTTGATGGGACAGAGAAATTTGCTTCCTATAATCTACAGTTGGTGGTGTGCTGCTGGCAGATGCTGCAAGGACCTGGGACAGCCTGCGCTATACCATCATCGCTGTCGGTGGAGACTGCTTAGAGGTCATGAGGTATAGCGGGGGGTAGACTGAAGTGTTAGAATTGTGTCCCTTTTGTGTGGCTTTTAGGTTCTCTTGCCAAAGGGCTGATTGGTGAAAGGTTAAATGCCTAGTCAAGCAGGTGGTACCCAGATGGCTGGTGTTTTTGCCACGCTTGATATGCTTGAAAAACAATGTTTTCAAATTGCAACAGTGCTAAAAAGCTGAACTGTGTGAAGAGGGCCGGGAGATAACCGCTCCACAATGTGATGAAATAGGGTGTTCCATGATGGCTGCCTCATTGTGGTTGTGCCTTACACTCACTTTCCTCCTCTGCTCTATCCAGCACCAAAGTCACATCAGTGACCTTTTCATCATCTCCTCCATCCTCATTATCACTGGAGACAACTTGGCAATACGCTGCGGCTGGGGGAACATGACTGCCAATTTGCATACCAGTATTCTCCCCTGTCTGTAGGCTCATGTTTCTACCTTCCTCAACCTCAGAACCAACATCTGAATAAAGTAATGGCTGTGTATCATCAAGCTGCAAGTGGCTGATGCTGTGTTCAAATAACTCAGCTGACTCAATGCCTGATGCTGGGGCTATAGCAGGAATAGCTGTGAACAAGGAGGCAGAATAAGCCACTCTGGCAGCTGCAGTGGCTTGCGCACTAGTCTCTGCTTGTGTGATGGAGGATAAGGAGGATGAGGATGGTTTAGTAAGCCAGTCCACCACTACCTCTGCATGCTGTGGCTGGACCACATCCATCTTTGCCTGTGGACACATACACTGCAGGCCCTCTCACAGTGCCATGGGAATGTCTGCCTCTCCTTGTTGGCCTCCCAGATATGATAGGTTGGGGGTGGTTGCTTATTAACAAAATGTAATAAACATGTGGACATGTGTACGTTGATGCACTTGGATCAATGGAAAGTAGTGTTTGGTTGACTTTAACTTTAGTACTCACTAAACAGACACTCCACTGACCCATTACAATATACTGTAGTAAAACTGCACTGATGCACTGCAATATACTGCATTAATCGCGCAGTAATGCACAAATATACATCATTAAACATGCAGTAACGCACAACAATATACTGTGTAAAATCTGCATTAACACACTGAAATATACTCTGTTAAAAGGCGCGTGACACAGAAATATACTGCAGTAAACCTGCCCTGACAAACTAAACTGACACTAATGTAAAAATGAATGGTCACTACACTCACACTGACTGAACTATCACTAGATTCACACTAAAGTGACACTAAAGTAAAAAGGAATGGTCACTACACTCACACTTACTGACACTGAACCCAGGGGTGGTTCACAAGCATGTTCTGACTGAACTTAATTGTGAGGTCACACGCTCTAATCTCATAGGAAGTGACAATGGTATCAACACTACCAACATCTGGTAACTAATTGGAATTTTTCCGTGACCTGAGTGATCAGTCATCTGTGAAGTTTGCTGTGGTCTGCCTATTTTCCTGAGGTGCTTTTTTTGCAGAATCCTTGGACAAGACCTTGGCTGTGTTATAATCACAGGCTTTTTAAGCTTGCTTTCTTTTAAATCTTGTAATCTATGTGGTAGAGGTGCACAAGTTTGCTCTGGTGTTATTCAGGATCGCCCTGGTTCACTCTCTGGTGGATTACAAATTTATTCAAGCTACTTGGTGCTTCATGCACACTTACTCCTTACCTATGGACTTATTTTTTGCTATTTTTTAGATATATTCACAATTCGGTTCATATATTCACATTTATGTTTCTCACTTATTTGTTTAGCGCAGCTTTATTACTTTTTATTACTACACTCCCACTGACTGAATCACTAGATATTGATGCTAAACTGATATTCTACGCTAGCAATGCTGATATCACACTACAAATGCCCGCTATTGAAAGAATAGTTTTATAGTGTGGGGCGGGAATAAGAGCAATGGGCCATGATTGGATAGAGTCATCATTACTTCTTCCAATCTTGGCTCTGACAGTGCTCTGTGCCCTGATTGGGCAAAGTTTTCATTTCTCTAGCCAATCAAGGCTTCTAATGCACCGTGCAGCGGTGTAGTGTATTGTGTCATTCAGCAGGCTGAACAAACAGTTGAACACCCAATAATGCGGTGTTTGTCAAACTCATGCTCTGGCTGAACTGTTCGCCCATTCCTATTCATGACATACAGTGCAAGAACAGTGGTCTTGCAATATAAAAGAAAGTGCTGAAGGCTGTACCACACCCTGGTAGCCTTGGATTGTGGAAGAAAGCACTGACTGCTAGGAAGTGAGGAATAAGATCACCCCTTAGACAAAATAAGTATTCAACACTTGCAGTGTGGAGGGGGACACACTGCAATGTAAGTTTTCTCCAGGCTGGAATTTAGAAATATAACTTGCTAGCACTATAAGTCCTACTGGAGCCCCAAAAGCCAGGCAGCAAGTTGTATTTTTGTCCTCTGTGCTTTGCAATTGGCCCATAACTGTGGTGAGTGGCTGAAATTATTCCGCGAACACACGACCATTTTTCATGACATGAAAAATTACATTTTTTAAAAATCATTAAAAACGATTGTGTATGGGCTCCAGAGAATTTTTCATGACGTAAAAAATGGGCATTAAATATTTAGAACATGTCGTGTGTAGGCTTTAACGACGTGAAAAAAACGCACATGCTCAGAAGCAAGTTATGAGACGGGAGCGCTCGTTCTGGTAAAACTAGCGTTCGTAATGGAGATAGCACATTTGTCACGCTGTAATAGACTGAAAAGCATGAAGACTGAAAAGCGCAAATCGTCTCTCACCAAACTTTTACTAACACAAAATTCAGCAAAAGCAGCCCAAGGGTGGCACCATCCGAATGGTACTTCCACTTTATAATGCCGTCCTACGCGTTGTACGTCACCGCGCTTTGCTCAAGCATTTTTTTTTCACGATCATGTGTAGGCAAGGCAGGCTTGACAAGAATCAGGTCGAAAAAATACGTTTTTTCTAGACCATTAAAAATGGTTGTGTGTCCGCGGCAATATAGAGATTGTCAAGACACACTGCAGATCAGCTGCAGTTACCTAGTACATGCCATTACACCGCTGTGCAACCTTACAAAAGTTATACCCAGTGCAGGTTTACTTTAAAATGCATTAAACATTACAAAACAAAAATTACCAAATGTGCTGAAGTGTTATCTGGTTAAACAAATCTGTATTCTTATTTATATGTTTTACAGTTTCCACCAGCTTACATTTCATATGCAGTATTTAATGTATTTGTAAAATAAGTTATAAACTTACAAGTAATGAAGACTGCATATTTTTTGCTAGCTCTCATCGATGGAAGAGATATCATTACTTATAATGATGAGCTACATGTCCTAAAATAAATATGTTGCACTGAAAATCTTAAAGAATTGATTTGCAGTTTTTTCAGATCATGCATCACCTGATGACGTGACGGATTCAAGCATATAACAACAAAAAAAAAACTTACATTCCATCTGGAGTTCCTCCTTTTTCCTGTAATTATGAACAATTTTAATTGGGAGTTGAAGGCCCTGAGATTTTATTTAATTTTTTCAAGCAATAGGTTTGTAAGATTTGCAGGCCTGGCAAACATTAATCATGTTTTCAAATTAATCGCAAATAATCGGCAAACCTCACAGCCTAAAAACAAATATTTATCTTGCTTATGTAAAATGGTCTTTGAAATGGAGTCTAACGCCTAGTACACACGTTACGGGTTTCCCGGCGGACTTTTTACCGCCGGGAAACCCGAGGGGAAAACTGAGAACCTGCTATGTTACTTTTTCCCGACTGGAAAACTGCTAGAGAGCTTTGGTCGGGAAACCCGTCCGTGTGTATGCTCCACCACAGTCTTTTCCCATAGGAAAACAGCCAGCTTAAGTTTTCCCAATGAAAAACCCGAACGTGTGTACAAGGCATAAGGTTCCATTCAGATTGCATAGCTGTTAAAATGGGTCAAGCTCTAGCAGCAGTGTTGATAACTAAGCTTATTCTTGAAGCCCATTCCAGCTGTCTATTGCTGTCCAAAATGTTCTACATGTGACAGTGTATTGACATTGAAAACATTCCTTTTCATCACCACTTGTTGCAAGTGTTTTCTGCACACAGCCGCATTCACCTGTCATGATATCACAGAAAGTGCAATAACAAATACAGTTGCAATAAAAAGTATGTGAACCCTTATGGAAGGATATGGATTTCTGCACAAATTTGTCACAACAATAGACAATCACAGTCTGCTTAAACTAATAACACACAAAGAATTAAATGTTAGGTGCAGGTGGAAAAAGTATATGAACCCTTGGATTTAATAAGTGGTTGAACCTCCTTTGGCAGCAATAACTTCAACCAAACATTTCCTGTAGTTGCAGATCAGACGTACACAACGGTCAGGAGTAATTCTTGACCATTCCGCTTTACAGAACGGTTTCAGTTCAGCAATATTCTTGAGATGTCTGGTGTGAATCGCTTTCTTGAGGTAATGCCACAGCATCTCAATCAGGTTGAGGTCAGGACTCTGACTGGGCCCCTCCAGAAGGCGTATTTTCTTCTGTTTAAGCCATTCTGTTGTTGATTTACTTCTATGCTTTGGGTCGTTGTCCTGTTGCAACACCCATCTTCTGTTGAGCTTTAGCTGGTGGACAGATGGCCTTAAATTCTCCTGCAAAATGTCTTGATAAACTTGGGAATTCATTTTTCCTTTGATGATAGCAATCCATCCAGGCCCTGACGCAGCAAAGCAGCCCCAGACCATGATGCCCCCACCACCATACTTCACAGTTGGGATGAGGTTTTGATGTTGGTGTGCTGTGCCTCTTTTTCTCCACACATATGGGCTGATTTACCAAGCCTGTGCGCCAAGACTCATGGTGCACAAGCAGGAGTAAACCTGTTTTTGACATTTACCAAAGAAACACGCTGCCAGTGCAGCGTGTTTCCTCATTTACTAAAGTGCCTAATGCGCCCAGAAGAGGGCGCACAGCACGCCAGTACAGAGCTGGCGTGCGGCATTTAGTAATGTAAACATCGGGGATTCGGGCGGGAGTTTATGAGGGGAGGGAGGGGGGTGATGCAGGGGAAGTGTAGTGACATGTGTTTAAACTTGTGTGGCGGGCCGATTTGAAAGGGAAAGTGACTTTTGGGACCCGATCCCCGTGCCCTTGCAAAGTACGCTAGAACCTCGGAAGGTTCACTTGCATACTGGGCATGCGCAGAGGGAAAAATCGGAGCTCACCGCGCGCCTCTTCAGTACGCCGGGAAATCCTTGGTAAATACCAGGCGGCGTAGCAGTGTTTGCACTGCCTGGAGCGGCGCACGGCAAGCTCCGAGCTGTTCTCGGGCTGCGCTGACACTGAAGGGGAACTCCGCGCCAAATTTCAAATGTGAAACCGGCGCGGCTTCCCCCCCAGGGGTACAATAGGCTCTCCGGCTTGGTCCGGAACGTGAGGGGTTAACCCACGCCAAAATCGGCGTGGGGTTCCCCCCCAGATCCGTACCAAGCCCTCATCCCAGGCATGCAGTCTGGCCGGACAGGAATGGGGGTGGGGACGAGCGAGCGGCCCCCCCCCCTCCTGAGCCGTACCAGACCACATGCCCTCGACATGGGGGAGTGTGTGCTTTGGGGGAGGGGGGCGCTGCCCCCCCACCCCAAAGCACTCTTGTCCCCATGTCGATCGGGACAAGAGCCTCTTCCCGACAACCCTAGCCATTGGTTGTCGGGGTATGCGGGCGGGAGCCAATCAGAATCTGGGAGCCCCGTTTAATAAGGTGGCCCCCAGATTTCGGGCCCCCACCCTATGTGAATGAGTATGGGGTACATCGTACCCCTACCCATTCACCTGGTGAACGTTTTCACTTTTGAGGGTCTTCCCGCCGCCCCCTTCAAATTCTTCTGCCTGGACGGGGGTCGTACATCCCATCCAGGACTTGGACGTGGCGGGCTTCTCGTCGCTGTCTTCTGCCGCTGCCCCCTTCACCACGAAGCTCCGTGCTTGTTTGATGAGGGCAGCGGGCTTCCGTCGTCTTCTCCGGGGCGAGGGTCGTACATCCCACCCCGGATTTCGTCGCCGGGTTCTGCCTGGCTCCTACTAGGGCCAGGGCTTCTTTTGCCGTCTTCCGCCGGAGGGCGCCACTCTCCGGGCTTCTCGACGTTGTCTTCCGCCGCGGGGCCAGGCCTTCTTCTTTGCCGCCCCCCTCGATTTTTTCGGCCTGGACGGGGGTCGCACATCCCATCCAGGACTTGGACGTGGCGGGCTTCTCGTCGCCGTCTTTCTGCCGCTGCCCCCCTTCACCACGAAGCTCCGTGCTTGTTTGATGAGGGCAGCGGGCTTCCGTCGTCTTCTCCGGGGCGAGGGTCGTACATCCCACCCCGGATTTCGTCGCCGTCTTCTGCCGCTGCCCCCTTCACCACGAAGCTCCGTGCTTGTTTGATGAGGGCAGCGGGCTTCCGTCGCAGTCTTCCCGCCGCGGGGTGACACTCGCGGGCTTCTTCTTCCATTCGATGTTGACACGGCGAGGTCCGGCGCTGAAATGCCTTCTGAGCGGCGGGCAAGGACTTATATTGGCATTGGGCGTGGGCGTGGTTATGCCAACATGTGACCTTAACCCATGTGACAGTGATGTCACGTCACATCACTGTCACATGGGTTAAGGTCACATGTTGGCATAACCACGCCCACGCCCAATGCCAATATAAGTCCTTGCCCGCCGCTCAGAAGGCATTTCAGCGCCGGACCTCGCCGTGTCAACATCGAATGGAAGAAGAAGCCCGCGAGTGTCACCCCGCGGCGGAAGACTGCGACGGAAGCCCGCTGCCCTCATCAAACAAGCACGGAGCTTCGTGGTGAAGGGGGCAGCGGCAGAAGACGGCGACGAAATCCGGGGTGGGATGTACGACCCTCGCCCCGGAGAAGACGACGGAAGCCCGCTGCCCTCATCAAACAAGCACGGAGCTTCGTGGTGAAGGGGGCAGCGGCAGAAGACGGCGACGAGAAGCCCGCCACGTCCAAGTCCTGGATGGGATGTGCGACCCCCGTCCAGGCCGAAAAATTCGAAGGGGGCGGCAAAGAAGAAGGCCTGGCCCCCGCGGCGGAAGACAACGTCGAGAAGCCCGGAGAGTGGCGCCCTCCGGCGGAAGACGGCGAAAGAAGCCCTGGGAGGAGCCAGGCAGAAGCGGAGGAGCCCGAGGTGGGGCGACACCCCCGTTGTTCTCCGCTGTTTTCGGCCGGCCCCCCCCGGATGTAAAAGAGCTTCATTTTGGGGTGGGGGCACAGTCGAGCATGGCGGAGAGCATGGGTGGGTGTTTCCCCCCCCGGCAGAAGACGGCTAGAAGACCGAGGAGTGGCGACGCCCCCGTTGTTCTCCGCCATTTCCGCCGGCCCCCCCCGGATGTAAAAGAGCTTGATTTGGGGTAGGGGGCCTGGCCGAACATGGCGGAGAGCATCGGTGGGTGTCTCTCTCCCCGGCGGAAGGCGGCGGCGAAGACCGGGGGGGGGTAGGTGTACCCCCCCGGCGGAAGGCGAAGACCGAGGAGGGGTTTCGCCCCCGTTGTTCTCCGCCATTTCCGCCGCCCCCCCCGGATGTAAAAGAGCTTGATTTGGGTAGGGGGCCTGGCCGAACATGGCCGAGAGCATCGGTGGGTGTCCCCCCCCGGCGGAAGGCGGCGGCGAAGACCGGTGCGGGGCTGGAGCCCCCCCGGCAGAAAACGTCTGGAAGACCGAGGGGCTCCGCCCCCGTTGTTCTCTGCTTTTTTCGGCCGGCCCCCCCCGAATGTGAAAGAGCTTATTTTGGGGTGGGGGCCTGGCTGGACATGGCGGAGATCATCGGTGGGTGTCCCCCCCCGGCAGAAGACGGCGAAGCCCGGGGCCCAATGGGCTGGTGGTGGGGGTCCCGGCAGAAGACCCCCGGAGCTGACTAATAAATTATTTTTTTCTGTGTGTTTTTTTTTGGTGTTTACACTTTTCCACCCGGTGAATGGGTAGGGGTACGATGTACCCCATACTCATTCACATAGGGTGGGTGGCCAGAATCTGGGGGCCCCCTTAATATAGGGGGCTCTCAGATTCTGATAAGCCCCCCGCCCGCATACCCCGACAACCAACGGCCAGGGTTGTCGGAAGAGGCTCTTGTCCCGATCGACATGGGGACAAGAGTGCTTTGGGGTGGGGGGGCAGTGCCCCCCTCCCCCACAGCACACACTCCCCCATGTCGAGGGCATGTGGTCTGGTACGGCTCAGGAGGGGGGGGGGCGCTCGCTCGTCCCCACCCCCATTCCTGTCCGGCCAGACTGCGTGCCTGGGAGAAGGGTTTGGTCTGGATCTGAGGGGGAACCCCACGCCGTTTTTTGGCGTGGGTTTAACCCCTTATGTTCCAGATCAAATCTAAGAGCCTGTTGTGCACCTGAAGGGGGACCCCCACGCCGTTTTTTTTTTTTGTAATTTGGGGTGGAGTTCCCCTTTATCCCGGTCCTGTCAGGGGGGGGGGGAATGCCTGCTCGTCTGTCCCTACAATGTATGAACAGCGATCTGTCATTTCCCCTACACAGTCCCACCCCCTTTACAGTTAGAACACACCCAGTAACATATTCAACCCCTTCCGCGCCCCTAGTGTTAACCCCTTCCTGCCAGTGTCATTTTTATAAAGCAATGCATTTATATACCATTGCTCGCTACAAAAATGCCAAATCGCACAAAAATTGTGTCCGCCACAATGTCGCATTAGACAGAAAAAACAATGATACGCCACCATTACTAGTAAAACAAAAAATTATTCCAAAAAAACCCATAAGACCAACCCCTACTTAGAACTTTTGCCCAAACCAATCAAACGCTTATTGTGATTTTTTGCAACCAAAAAGATGTCCAAGAATACTTATCGGCCTAAACAGAGGGCAAACATTTTTGAATATATTTTTGGGGAGATTTATTATAGCAAACCGTAAAAAAGATGTTTTTTTTAGTTACCAAATTGTCGCTATATTTTTGGGTCAAGCTAAAATAAGAAAAAACGCAGAGGTGATCAAATACACACCAACAAAAAAAAAAAAAAAAAATTTTTTAGGGGGGGGGGGGGAAGGATGAGGACGCCCAATTTTTTTGGGGCCCACACGTCGCACAACCACGCAATTGTCAGTCAAAAATGACGCAGTGTTGAAATGCAAAAAATAGGCCCCGTCAGTGACCAGTAATATGCTCTCTGCTGGGGCTCAAGTGGTTACAAATTAAGAATACACTAAAGTTAGCCCAATTTATTGCCATAAATGTGAAAGATGATGTTACACTTACATTACCGAGTAAATAGATACCCAACATGTTACACTTTAATATTGCACACACTCATGGAATGGCGCCAAACTTCAGTACTTGAAAATACCCATAGGCAACGCTTTTTTTATGTGTTTCAGGTTACCATTAGTTTAGATTTACAGAGGAGGTCTAGTGCTAAAAGTATTGGCTCTCGCTCTAACGTACGCTATGATACCTCACATGTGGGGTTTGAACGGGGGGTTCAATATGTGGGCGGGGCTTACACATTTAAGGCCCGCCCCATATATGGAAACATTCTACAAACCACACATTGAGGTATCATAGCGTGCGTAACAGCAAGAGGAATATTTATAGCACTAGACCTCATCTGTAAATCTAAACTGGTAACCGGAAACAATAAAAATGCTGCTTGTTTGCTTCGAGCTACTAGCATTTCTGACGACTA